>JAULKM010038974.1:0-13276 GCA_032355605.1 Rubia tinctorum
GGTAACTAGTGGTAGAGCCTAGGGTTATAATGGTCTATTTATTTGGACGAGTCAATATGTGTTTTCAAGGTTGTTTCAATTTGTTAAACATAGACATGCTTTGGATAAAGCGGTGTTGCAATTCCTGAAGATCCTTGTTTGGAAAAGTGAAGCCAATGTTGCTCTCCTTGTATTTATATTATGTAGTCATGGCTCCGCATTACTAGGGTTTCAGAACGTAGGTTGCATCATGGTTGTTATGATCCCGGTTCGTGGATGAATCTTGGACGTGACTCCGCCTTTCTCGGTTCCTGGCTGAGTCCTCTTAGACATGGCTTCTCCTTTCTCGGTTCATGGCTGGCATGATTCCATCTTTGTCGGTTCGTAGCTGTACCTAGGGTTGGGCCTAATAGCTGACAAAATCTAACTCATGGCCTAGGTATATACCATAAGCCCTCCAACCATAAACTCAATAAAACACGAAGAGATGACTGTGCATGTATAATGTGTGCAAACTGTTATTCTGTTTATTCTTTGAATTGTAATAACATGTTCGTTATCACAACAACTTAAATTATCTTCGCGAAGTTTAATGTGCTTCTTGGCTATACTTGCGAATTTGTTGAGTTATCTAACTTTCGAAATTTAAATTTAAAATTTGAAAGTGTAGGAATTTCGGTGGACTTTAGCTTTTGCAATCTTGTCTCTCTGAGACGAGATTTTCTCCTCTTTGTTCGCTATACCATACCGAGATTTTCTCCTCTTCTGTTATCTTTTCTTCCCTTATAATTGCTTGGAGTTTGATGACTTAACTTCATCACTATTCAATGTATTACACCTATTCATATACCTTTGCCGTCTCGTATTCCAAAAAGGTAACTTACTTTTTTTTCCAGACATTCATCATTATTTTTCTGGTTTATTTAACTCCTCTTGACTTTTCAGTGTCTTAAATTAAATTCTGTACTTTATTGGTCTTTCAAGCATCTGAATCCTTGATCTTCTTCTTCTCTTCTTCATTGTTCAAGTTCATCGTCGTTATCTGCCAACTCGTATGTTTTTGTCTTTAATATTCTCTCCCTTTATGAAACAATTTTTATAGTTGTGAATTTGTGCAGTGTCTCCACTCTAATAATTTTGTTTCTCAATTTTGGTCAGGAAGTCCTCAGATTGTCTTTTTCGGCATGCATTTAGTGTTCCTTTTTTCGACTTTCACCGGAATATACTCCCTGCATTTTGTAATTCTAATTGATAGGGTTTTTGTCTAAATCCTAGGAGTTATCTCTGCCCAAATATCTATCACTAGTGTTGGTGATCCTTCCGTAAATGATGTGTAGATTGACGATGTCAACACCTAGTGTTGGTTCTTCTGCCGTTAGTAGCATTCTTTACCATTACCACTTGGAATAATTAAAGAATAGTTTTCCTTTCTTGTCTTAAATTGAGCTTAGGGCTCCTAATGACTCTGAGAGTGTTTGCACTCCTCCTACTGGCCACATCTCTTATTATTTAGACTATCTCAAATTTGGGCTATATTTTCCTTTGTACCAGCATATCATAGAATAAATTTTACATTATCGAGTTGCATTATATCAGTTTCATCCCAAGGGTATCGCGATCATTGTGGTTTTCTACCATGTATGTGAGCAATCCCATGTCGCTTTTTCGATTGACTTATTCTGTAGCCTGTATCAGCATCACAGGGTGAAAAACTTATCTGATGAATTCACCTTTTATCTCGTCATTCCAACTGTTCAGCTTGTCAGTAAATTTCCTAATAATTGATGTGTATGATGTAAAAAAATTTCTATGTAAAACTGGCTAATGAGTGCGAACAGACCCTTCATGTTTGGAATTATAATGTTAATGAATCCAAACTTCCTAAACCTGGGGTCGACTTACTGCTAACTTCGAGGTTGTATTAAGACTCAATGAACACTCAATATGTCTTCGTCATGCTGATTCTGAGAAAGAAGGTGTTTGCTTGCCGTTATCTTGTCATTTCACCATGTCATGCTTACTTTTATCCCTTATTCTTGACACTGCTTCATTATTTCCGTGTGTTCGTCTGACTTGTGTTGTATGTTGAATTGCAGATATGGATCTAGTTGGGCGTTATTTGAGAGGTTGTTTATTTCTGATGACAAAAACAAAGAGATGGAGGCTACGCCCGTCCAACCAAATGATACCATTGCTAATGATGTCTCTCAGGAGAACATCACCGAAGCAAATTCTCAATTATATCTACCAAAGGTAAAACACCTGAAGAAGGAGAGGTAGCTGTTGATAACACTACTAATGCCTCTAGAGGAAGGAGGAGAAATGAGCAGTCTGGTGGTTGGTAGGAAAAGGGGCACACTAGTCAGTCCCGTTTTAAGCCTCCATTGTGAAGCAATAACTTGCTGATAGAGGGAACTATTCCTGCTACTCTCTCTAAACTCTCTCTTCATGAATCGATGGCCGTGGTATGTTAGTTAGAAGTTTAAAATGATATTTATTTTGATTTGGTATTCCCTTATTGCAATGTCTAATTGTCACATGCACGTGCATTTTTCTAGAAATATTATAAGGTTGGTGAGAGTCTTGAACTTGTTAGTGAGCGAGTTGCCAAATTTTCCAAGGAAGACGGGTTGCTCGTGAAAAGGTGTAAAGCTAGTGACAAGGAGTTCGAGGCTATGAAGATCTCTCTTGAATCTGCTGAGAAGTATGCAAAGACCTCTGAAGAAGAAGCCAATAGGCTTCGTTCTGAGTTGGAGGAGATGCGGAATAATGGTCCTGCTTCACCTAGCTTCCCCCAAATTCTTGCTGATCGGCTCTTTAAAACAAAGTTCTTCTTCAATATATTTGAGGAGGTTTCTAATTCTTCTCACAACATTGGTTATTGTGAAGCATTAGTGGAACTGTGGGAGTTGAACCCTACTCTGAAGGCGAAGAAATTGCCTCCACTGGCTAAGTCTAAGGCAATACTGGAGCTGCAGAAGACTGCACTTAATGATGTGTTTATTAATAGGATTTCTGATGGTGGACATACTTATGCCTTGCTATCACATCTCGTTGGTCTTCCCTCTTTGCCCTCTATCTCTGAGCTGTAAAGTTTCCAAGTTGATTATCTTGCCAGCCTCAAGTTTGCTTCCTCTGATCCTAAGTCATCTTCTAATACGAAGGTGGACTCACTATTCACCATACATTTGCTTCTCCTTCTAATGTTAGTTAATTTCAGAATTGTGGTTTATCTTAAGAACAATCAGATATGTCTGTAATGTATAATGATACTTTTAATGTATTTATGTACCAACTTTGTTGTGAGCTATTTATGCTAATTCTATTTTTTCATTTCTTTTTTGTGATATTTATTTATAACTATATTTCTAACTATATATTTATACCATATATTTCTAACTATTCATGATATGTTGGGTTCTGGTGTTGGTTCTAAGTGACATTTTCCATTTATATCTTTGAATTCTTGTTGTCCTACTATACTGATTGAGGCTAGCACTTCCCTATCCAAGGAGTATTTTGAGTTGCTCTCTAGCAATTGTTTTCTAGTGTTGGATGTTCTGCTCTTGAATCTATTCCATTGTGTCTTGGATGGCATGTCCCTAATTGTTCGTCATCTTAATCCCTTCCCATGAGTTGTCCTTGAAGCAAATTTGTACCTGATGGTTACAATATTAAATCCCTTGACAAGGATATTATTCTCAATTTAGTTGATCTCGAATCTGCTGGTATGTATGTGCGTTCACTCAACCTTCCTAGTCATGTTCAGGATTGGGCGCTGTCCTTGGGTGTTCGTCTTAAGTACATGCTATTAAGCATTAAATATTTGAAGAAGACAATAAGAAAACCACAAGAATATATTCGTGAGTTAAGAGGGTTGTGCGCCGAACTGAACAACCTTATTCAATGACAACCACTAAGATTGGTTAAAATGATTGGTCAACAAGAAGAAGCGAAGAATTTTGGGTGAACAAAGCATGTGAGGCTCATCAAAAGACCTTGATCATAGATGAGCAATGTTCTCGTAATGACTAGTTGTTGGATCAACTTAAGAAGAAACATGATGAGTGTTACCATCTTTCTGGTTCTTCCGTAGGTTGGTAGAGTAAATTTGCTGAACAGTTCGCTGTGACTGCTCATATGCATAGTGACAATGACTAATTTCGTGCTGAGTGTGACCTCTATGACTTATGTGTGCATCAGCTTTAACAAGTTTGTGTTGAATACAAGATAAAATCTAGGCCCTTTCATCATCATCTCGTGGTTCTACTTGCCGTGGGGATTTAACTATAAATATTGGCAAGCATAGAATTAATTTATCTGAGTATATTAGATCACATATTCATCGACTATAGGAGAAAATACGCAAACTGGAGGATACGAACAAGAGCTATCAAGAAAAATCAATGACCTTGTGAGTATGCAACTCGATCGTGAAGAGTTCGTCCTTATAACTGATTTTAAGAAGTATTATGCGAAGTATCTTGATTGTATGGAACGAAGCGGTCAAACACGCCATCCTGCTTACTTGTATATGAAATGGTGGTATGATCTTATTGTCCCTGAGGAATATTAGGCTGAGCAATCCCTTTCCTTTGTTGATTCTTCTTCTGCTGGGTCATCTCAAGCATCAAAGCGTAGATAATCTTCTTTTCTTTGATGTAATAACTTGCTTTTCCTAATGTTTCAAGTATTATCCTTGTATTTGTTTTAGGTTTTCGGATCCATTGTGTTTGATTCTTATAAAATGTCATATTTTATATTTTGAATGCTTTTGTACTTGTATTTTTGTCTTTTTGTTTGCAAGATCTATAACTTACAAACTTGGGTTTGTAAACCTATATTATGCAAAGCTTCGAGATCTATTGCTTTCTTCTTTTTTTTTTTGCTTTTTTTGCAGGCAATCTATCCTTTTCTCAAGATCTATAGACTGCTAAATTGGTACTGTAATCTTGTAATATGCGAAGAGGTAAGATCTATTGCTTGCTTTTGTCGCTGTTTTTCTAGGCATGCGAGCCTTTTCTCAAGATCTATTACTTGTGAAATTGAGGTTGTAAACTTTTATTATGCAAAGTTTCAAGATCTATTATTTGATTTTGTCATTGTTGTTGTAGGCATATTTGCCTTTGTGCAAGATCTATAGCTTACGGAATTAGGACTGTGAAGTTGCAAGATCTATTGCTTGCTTTAGTTGCTTTTCTAATTTTGTTGTGTTGCGATTGTGCTACTTTACTTGTTCACGATTGCGAGATATGATACTTGGTTTTTCTTTGCGACGTGCCACGGTTTACTACTTCTTTCTAGTATTACTATGGACTTCTAGTAAAAGGTAACTGAACAATAATACGAGAGATTTGCCTCGAAAAATGTTTTTTGATACTAATTATGTACGACCATGGTGATATCAGGCTGAAAACCAAATGATGATGCCAACAAGGGAAAAGCCACCAATGATCATATCAGGGCTCCTGTACACTGAGTTTATCCCATCGCCTACTAAGGCTCTAAACATAGAATTTCTTTAGGTTGATCACATGCCAAGTTGGATCGGTGTGCTTTTGTTACCTTCTACGGGCCTTCCCATTTTGAGCATAGTTATCCTTTTTATTTTTCCAGACTTGCCTCATTCTTCCGCAGTACGAGATCTCTAATTCGAAATTGTTATTTCTTAACTTTCTCATTACAATATATGTTCTTGCCATATTCTCCTTGTACTTTGCCTATGTGATCATTGCGTGTTGCCTTTTCTCCTCAAGTTTATCCAAATCCAATCTCATCTTTTCGGGATTATCGCCTCCATTATATTCCTCCACTTTAAGTTCCAACTTTCAATCGGTACTACTGCCTCATGACCATAAACTAAGTTGTACGATGTTTCTCTAGTTGTTTCTCACACTGTTGTTCTGTATGACCACAGTATGTTGGGTATCTCATCAACCAACCTAGTTTGCTTCCCTTCCAATATTTTTTTGATCCTTGGACTATTGTTCTATTAGTTACCTCCACTTGGCCATTAGCCTGAGGATGAGCTACAGACGTGAAATTATGCACAATTCCTAACTTTGAGCACCATTGGGTAAAGTTCACAGTTGTGAATTGTGTACCAATATCTGTGACGATAGTTTGGGGTACATCAAAACAACAGACTATGTTTTGCTAAAAAAAATTTTCTTGTTGATTCTACCGTGACTCTTCCTAGATTCTTCACTTCTACCCACTTCATGAAGTAATCAATTGCTACGATTAGAAACTTCGCATTATCAGCTCCTTTGGGAAAAGGTCCATCCAAATTGATTATGCATTTGTCAAATGGTCTGGCTTTATATATCCCTGTTAAAATGGCGTGTGGCTTATGCGATACCGAGGTATTAATTTGGCAGCTTTTGCACTTTAGCATGAAGTTGAGCACATCGTTGAACATGGTTGGCCAATAGTATCCTACTAGAATTATCTTCTTCGCGATTGTTTAAGATTCCAGATGTGCCCCGCATAATTCTTCATGAACTTCTTTCATGATTTCACTTGTTTGGGCTTGTCCCACACACTTTATCCATGGGGATATGATTTTTTAGTACGATTCCCATCTCATAAACATAGTTGTGAGATCGTAATTCCAACTTTCTGGCCTGAATCTTATCTTCTAGCAATTTTCCCGCTTCAAAGTAATCTTCCAACGGTGTCATCCTGTTCACTTTTCATCCTGGACTGTTGACAATAACTTCTACATTTAAATCATTTAATCCTAGAAAAGAGTCAAAACCAGTTGTTTCTAGTTTACTTAAGGCATCCGCCTTGGTATTTTTGCTTCTTGGTACTTGTTGAATATCAAAGTACTCAAGTTGAACTTTGTTAGCGAAATATTCTTAGATACTTTATCAGCTGCTCCTCTCACACCTCATAATCTCCACGCAGTTGTTAGACTAATGTCTGTGAATTGCTAAAGCACTTAACGCTCTTGACCTTCATCTTGATTGTGAGGTCCAATTCGCATATTAGTGCTTCGCATTCTGCTTCGTTATTGGTGAGTGGGAAATTGAAACAAAGCCAGTATCTATGTTTCCCCTCATATGGATTTACTAATAGCAACCCTTCACTTTGTTTATTCCAAGGTTTTCTGGTGCACTTGCCTCTTGTGCATTTGCACTTGTCATTGTCCCTAGACCGCTTATCTGGTTGGGCTATCATAGGCATATGTTCATGAAATAACTCCCAGTTCGCCTGCCAAATCTCCTTTCGTAACTTCGTCAAAGGAGTTTCTGGAAATGGTGTGATTTGGGCCCCGATTCTTTTCCTTTGAAAGGGATATTTCCTTTTCCTTTTTGGACAAAACCTCTCTGTGCATCTTCCATTATTCTTTTTTTCACCTTGCTCACGCTCTATCTTGTGGTTGTTTGCTTCTTTAGTCCCCACGTACCTTTCAATCATTTTGTGTAAATCTCTTGGGTTTTCAAGCATGTTTTTTGTGAGTTCTTAGTAAAATTATCCCGATCGCATGGCACCCGTAAATAGGCCAATTGACAATTTAAAAGACAGATCGTGAACTTATAAACTCTTCGTAATGAACCGATTGTGGTAATCTGTGAGGCTTTCATCACTTTACTGAGCTATGTTGTTTAGGTCCGCTATCATTTTGTAAACCCCTACTTCTAATAGAAGTGTCCTAAAAACAAACTTACAGCTGTGCTTATTTGCGAATACTTCCACTTGGTAGGTAATGATACCATGTAATCACTATCCCAGATAAAAAAAGGGGAAAGCTTTGTAGAGTAGCTCAATCTCTGCATCGCGAAATAACATACTGTTGTGATAGGAATGTAAGAATTCCCTGGGGTATGTTATTCCATTATAGATTTTCACATGCAATGGCAGTTTGAAATCTTTCGGCATTTTGAAATCACGAAGATGCGATGCTAATGATGACCAGTATGTATCATCTTCTTCCACTATATCCCTTAATTTGTCTTCGTAATAGAGGCTCTCATGCCTTGGAATTAATTTTTTTGATTATTCTTGGGGAATTTGGATTGATTGTGGCTAGGAACTGATTATACAAGTGCTCCCTATTTTCCTCTAAGAAAGATGCGAAAACTCTCCTCTCATTTTCTAGATTTGCATTAGAAGATTCGGCTTCTTCTTCATCGTCGTTTGTATCTTCTTGGCTATGCTCCCATTCCTTACTGGGAATGTATTCTTGTTCTTGATTGTGATGCATATTCTTGTTATGCCCAGTTATTCATTCTTGTGTATGATTCTGGCTTCTCTCACTTATGGTGAATACCATGTTTATCATAAAGGGAATAAGGGACTTCAAAAAAAAGAAAATTTTTGTTCCCTATAGACGGCGCCAATGATGTCATATTCCCGACCCGAAAATGGTTGCTATCCACTGTGTAGCTATCGTAGCCCTACAATAAAGGTCCTGAAAGTGAATTCGCGGAAAGAGCTCCGACGATCAAGTCGGTTCCTTCCTTAAGAGAATTTGCATTTCTCACTTACCTGAGCCAGTGTTACTTTCCTTGTTTTTATATTAAACTGTAGTCACGGCTCCACATTACTAGGGTTTCAGATCATTATTTTCATGGTGGTTGCATCGTGGTTTTTATGATCTCGGTTTGTGGCTGAGTCTTGGATGTGACTCTTCCTTTCTTGGTTTGTGGTTGATTCCTCTTTGATATGACTCCACCTTTCTCGGTTCGTGGCTGGCATGATTCTGTCTTTGTCGGTTCATAGCTGAACCTTGTGCTGGGCCTAAAGGCTGACATCCTTTAACTCATGGGCTAGGTATACACCAATGTGTAATACACTCTTTTATGCCAAGCAGCTATGATTTTAGCGGGAAGTGAGTTAATATACCCATAAGGGAATTACAATTTTTATTGGGTCTCTAATCTGTAATAACACAAACGATCACTTTGTTTGACATGTAATTTGGATATCATTGCAATAGATTAGTTATTTCTAGGCTAGTTAAGTTGGATGTCAATTCCACTTATTATAATCGTTGATGGACGTTTTCCCAATTACTTATAGTTGATTATTTTCAATAAAATAAAATAACATAAATTAATATTGACGTTGAATAAGTTGGTAGGTCAAACCCATAACAATGGGTGAAGAACTGGCAAAATAATACGGAAGCTTGAGAATCCGGGGAGCGATAGGCCTGCAAGGAAAAACACACAAAGCAGCCTTATCTATGGGAAAAAAATTTCCTTGAAGCGCAGATACTAGCCCATAAGAATTAACAGGTAGATTCAATGATCTCCAATATAGGCCGCGACTGGTGGTGCAAAGGTGGGGTTGAAGGGTATAATATGGGAAGAACTTGGATCTGTTCCAATTTTACTCCGAGGGTGACCAGAAGAAAGTTATTGAGAATTCCCCTTGGACTTTTGAACACTTCTTGGTGATCCTCACGATGATAAATGGCATAGAACCATTCCAAGAGGTCTCTTTCAAGACGTGCCCTTCTGGGTAAATGTGTACTTAGTTCCTCCAACTCTGACACATACAAAAATAACAAAAAATGTGGGAAATGATCTCGGGATTTTATTAAAGTGGCATGCAACAAAATGTGTACCTACATGGGAGCAAACTTGAAAATTAAGTTGTCATTTCTAGTGGATAAGCCCATTCCTCGAATTCATGATTTTGTAGATGCTTTTAGTGGTAAAATCTTCATATTCTACTTACTATATGAGCGCTTACACTATCTCTGTGAATTATGTGGTCATATGACCATATGAAGATCGATTTCCCAACAAAAAATACACCTTGCAAAGAATATTACATGTCAATGTGATGGGTCCCCAACTTGCTTCGCTACAACAATGATACACCGGTGCCATAACCGGGACTTAGTAATGGATGAACATTGTCAACAAGAATGTAGATACGCAGAACTCATCTAGGGAGGTTTAAACAGCAATCCAAAATAAAAGAATCACCACAAATACAGGAAAAGTCGTAGCAAATTGAAAGCGAGCCTACTTTTAATGACATATTTGGCTACAGTGAATGGCAAAGGACCAAAAATGAATAATGGGAAATGAAATGGATCACTAAGACAGACAGACTCATACGCAGTCCAAGAAAAAACTTCATCATATAAACGTACCAATGGTGATACCCAAATTTCGACAAAAAACCTGCTTTCGACGATGAATGAAAACCAAGTCGCAAAACACACGCCGAAGGCACACCGAACGGCAATCACACTGTCAGAAAAGACCATGGAGCAAATCACGGTGAAATTAACATCGACTGAAGAGTGGATGTCGGAAAAATTCAAGCCGGACAGCGACCTCAAATTGGAAGCATTAAAAACCCTTGATTTGATGGTGTTAACGGGAAGAAAGCAGAGGCCCAATTCACGCTTGGAATGGAGGCGGCAATGAAGGATTTTTCAGATGTTTTCAGGGGCTGATTTCTTGCCGGTTGGTTAAAACTAGATTAGCAAACAGTTAGAACAAACGAAGTAAATACGAACACAAGTAGCATGAAAGATGTAACTAATATGAAAATGAGTGTTGGGTGCAATTAGTTTACATTTCTAGTTATCTTTTGATTACCGAATAATAATCTTATTTTGATGCATTAAACACATATTGTGAAAAACTTGTCAACGCATTTTGAGAGAATATATTTCTCACTTCTCATCAATTATAGTTAGAGTGGATGATCAACGCCACACAATAACCCTTACCCTAGATTCACTCTAGACGATCAGCGTCATAAACTTCCCCGAGAATAGCAATAAACATGGAGACCCAACACAAATACCACAATGTCCTACAAGTGAAAAACATATAAATAGTACAAGCATATCTACTAAAAAGTCACAATGATAATTAGGCAAACCCATTCAAATTCATGCTAAACCTAAGCAATTTCATCAATAAACACACTACCACAGGACTGCCCCTTTAGCACCGATTTTTTGGAACTCTAGCACCGGTTTTTGGGGGTCTAAAAAACCGGTGCCTAAGTAGCCGGTTTCACCGGTGCTAGATTTAGCACCGATTTTTTTGGGTAGCACCGGTTTTATGAAACCGCTAAATTTAGCACAGGTTTTTTCGGTAGCACCGATTTTTTGGTTAGCACCGGTTTCATGGAATCGGTGCTAAATTTAGCACCGGTTTGTTTGGCTGGCACCGCTTTTTTGAAACCGGTGCTAAATTCGCACATGTTTCCATATTTTAGCATCAGTTTAAAAAACCAGTTTTAGTTGTTTTCACCGGTTTTCAGGAAACTGTTGCTGAAATTTTCACCAATTTTTGATTTGGAATTGGCATTGGGTGTTGGCCGCAACTGCGCAGCTGCTCTAATAGTTCCATTCAGCTTGGACAGAATTGTGATTGGGTACTGACCGCTATTGCGCGCAACTGCTCTTATAGTTCGATTGAGGAAAAACAAAACTTGAATTGAGCTCTGACCGCAGCTGCGCACAACAGCTCTATTAGTTCAAGGGAAACACAACACTCGGATTTTGCGCTGATTGCAGCACCGTGCAGGGGCACTAATACTTCATTACAAACAGTAGAAGAGTCCAACAACAATTTTATGGCCACATCTAGCAACAAGGATAAACATTTCCCAAATTCCTAGATTCTAGTGCAATGTAATAAACGTTGAAAACCGATTATACTACACAAATTCCTAACACTCACAATTCATCGGACATAACACAACAATGTTGTAGCAAAAGGCTATTGAATATGATCAACTGAAATTTGACTAGATGATGGAGTACATTAACGTGGTCTGTGGTTGCCAAAATTGTGTTGGCAAGCCTACGTAAGTTACGAGGATATATTGTTTTACGGAGATGATGTCTATCGAATGTTGGGGACATTTACCTTTCATAAAGGGACATACTTAGTGATTGTTTACAGGTAATGATGAACCTATCCAACAATGGATTCAATTCCCTTTCTGATATGCATTTGAGCCATGCAATGGGGCAATTTTTTTTTGCAAAAATACGAACCCAACTAAGAGCAATGCTGCATAATTTTTCTTTCCCCAAAGGTGTGTGGTCTTCTAGAAATTGATGAAACATGTATTAAATTGAATGTTATATTCCACATGTGATAGACGTTGGGCATAGGAAAAAACTACTTAAGAAAACATACCTGAATTATGTCAATCCCATGCACTTCTTTAACTATTTTCCCATAAAATACATGCAATGGTATCCACATTCCCAAGTACTACGCTGAATCTTGTGCTGATACGGAGAAGCATACGTTTAAATGGTTATGAACATGAAATTGACACAGGATTTACAATTGTATGAGCTAATACGTACATCGATGTTTATCACATTCCATGTATAGTCTGGAGGGTACGTTTTACTTTGATCTAAATTGAAGTATAGTCGATATTTTGTTGCAATCCTAGAATGATATGAAAAATTAAATTTATTAGTATATGAATACGAAAACATATGTATGGAGCCTAATAGTTTAATTAGGCGTAATTTTGCTGGAGTTGGCAAGAAATTCATCAACTTACGAACGAATCAATTGAAGGAAAGTGTTGTTACGTTTGCCAATTCTCCCAGTCATCGAGTCGATGCAATATACTTGTTCATATTTTGGCACGAAGACGATAAAAACCAATGGCTAATGCAATAGTAAACAAGATGGTACCTTGTGTGATTATTAATGAATAAGTTTGGGCAAAAAACAAAGATACGTGAAACTAATAATACCCCAATTTCTTTAATCTTGTACATGCATAGAACTTACTCTCAATTGTACGGGAATACGTACATCCTTGCTTGTGTGTGGCACATGATAGTTGAAACCTCTTTCGCAGTGAATTCAATCCTTTGATGGGCATTTTGAATGAGGGAATTTGAAGAAGCCGAAACAAACTGTACGTGACATCGATCAATCGTCCCATCGCATAGATGTCTGTAATTTTTTTAGAAAAGAGCAATAATTATGCAGCATGTAAAATAATGTGAGCATGCATTCTTATGATGCCATTGATCAAGTTGTGATCCATTGATCCACTCCATTTCGTGTGTGTTGTTGAGGCTGGTCATGAAAAACTTCAGTTTGTCCATAACAATGGTTGTGGAGATGTCATTGCATCCAAACACAGCCACACTGAAAGGGATGCGGAAGATTTTGTTAGGTCCAAATACTTGGGTTGCTGAATTTATAAATTCATAGATCTGTTGCACAACTGCATCGCATTCCTGGTCTTCAGTGACCCCCTGCAAGATACATGCTTTTGTAATTCTATTTCACAATATGATACAGTTGAGTTTGAAGGGAATATAATT
>JAULKM010038984.1:0-13276 GCA_032355605.1 Rubia tinctorum
CTTTACTAAAAAATATATATACCAAACTAGCAATTTAGATCTGTACATTAAAAATCTTAAAAAAGAGCAATTAAAATTTAAAATTCAATTCTCCCACATCACAAGCATTTCCTTATTGGGATTTAAAAAACTTTCCTTAGGAAGAGCGAAGTCCACTTTCGGCTTTGTTTCTCTGCCATTTTCATTTATATAGCTAAGTCCACAGTCGCATCCACTGTCGGTTCTCTTCGAAGAGGTCGGTGCAACTTCAGTGATAGTCCTGTAATTCCCGGGAGCCATTTTGCGTCACCGCCATATTAGCTTTCAGAGCAGAAGCCTGAAGCAGAGCCACCTCAAGCGGCGGCGGTAGGGCTCTGAATTTAAGGGATTGGGTTTTGGAATCGAATGGACTGTATTCGAACGGGCTTTGATTTTAATGGGTTTGATCTATGAAGACCAAAAAATAATTTATCCCAGTACTTAAACGACGTCGTTCAAATACTTGGGTTTAAATTTAAATTTTTTTTACAGGGGTCATCTTCTTCAATGAAGAAAACATGGGCGGAGGTACAAAAGAAGGGGTGGCGGAACAGGAGATTCCGGTGGCGCCCTAGGGTTAATTCATGTGCCACCGGATCGTAGGGGTGGCACCAGCACCTTCTCGCCCATCCCTGGTTCTGCCACTGGTGGCAGGAACCTCTTCCCGGACGATGGAGTAGCGCGAAAGGGGAAGGCGTAGAATAGAAAAAAAGGGAAAGAGGAAAAGGTAAAAGGATAATATATAAAGGAAAAAAGAAAAACGAAAAGGAAAATGTGAAATTACTAATTTGCCTTCAAAATTGATATTTTTGACTAAAGTTAACGTTTTGATCGGACGGAAGGGTCACGACTTAACAGTTTTGTTAGTGTAAGGGTCAAAAGTGTTCAAAAAAATAAGGGGATAAAAGGGGACGATGGAGAGAGTTCAAGGGGGTCTCCCAAGTCGTTCACCCTATATAAAATCAAAGAGAAAATCTCAGGAAAGGTTGTCTATCCATAAGCTTATGGATATGCCTCCTAAATTTTTACCTTAAAAGTTGTACAATAAAAAATTTATATTGTATATTATAAATTAAAACAAATAATAATGTGTCTTTGAATGTGAAAGTATAAAAAAATATAGTATAAAAATACATTTTTCAAAATTTTAAATTTATTATGCAGTTTAACAAA
Organism: Rubia tinctorum; assembly: GCA_032355605.1. Taxonomy (NCBI): domain Eukaryota; kingdom Viridiplantae; phylum Streptophyta; class Magnoliopsida; order Gentianales; family Rubiaceae; genus Rubia; species Rubia tinctorum. The sequence continues at coordinate 1,192 of JAULKM010038984.1, forward strand.
TGCAGTGTATAAGTGAAAAATATATAATGGACTACCTATAACTTAAGGATAGACCGCATGTCAGGAGACCTCCTCAAAATAAAATAAATATCAACAAAAAAATTAAAATACATCAACAAAATTGCCAAACTGAAAAATCATAAGCATCAATTACAACTAACAAAATATCAACTGAAATTCATAAAACATCAACAAAGATCAAATTGTCATCTTTTTTTAAAAAAAATCTACAAACATCAACCCATATCATCCAAAAAATTACAAACGTAACTCATATCACCTAAGTCTCGCCCAAAAAATGAAAAATATCAACATGAGGGGAAAAAAGCTATAAACATCAACCCTAATCACCTAAAAGGCTACAAACATCAACTCATATCAACTAAATTCCATTCGAAAAATGAAAAACATCAACATCGGAGAGGGGAAAAAACGCTACAAACCTCAACCCATATCACCCAAAAAGCTACAAACATCAACTCATATCACCTAAACCTCACTTGGATGAAAAACATCAACATGAGAGGAAAAAACTATAAACATTAACCTATATCACCCAAAAATCTACAAAAATCAACTCCTATCACTCAAAGTTCATCCGGAAAATGGAAAAAAAAAACCACATTAGAGGAAAAAATACTATAAACATCAACCAATATCAACCAAAAAGCTACAAATATCAACCCCTATCACCTAAACCTCATCCGAAAAATGAAAATTGTCAACCCGAGAAAAAAAATATCAACCTATATCACCCAAAAAACAACTAAGAATTGAACTATACAACCACTACTGGAAAACGGGTACTTAGGCATCGGTACATTGTCTGGGGGCACATGAACCAGTGTTGGTAATAAGTGAGGCACCGGTATATTGACAAAATCGTCCAAAACTAGAGTTGTTGATGATTATCAGCACCACAATTTTGCAACCGATGCTATAAACAAGTGTCATATGTAAGAACGAGCACCAGTACTGACGAAGGGTGTGCAAGGGACCGGTGTTTGGATGGTTTACAACTGCACAAAAGTGTCTTTGGCACCCAAAAACTGGAGGGAAAATAATAGAACCAGTACGAAGTAGTAAACCGGTGCCTATGTAAATTATAGCACAGGATTTCCTAATACCGCTGCCCGGAAAATGGGGCCAAAATGGAGGATAATAATTATGTTCTGTGTTCAGCACCGGTTTTGGTTAGAACATGAAACCGGTGCTAAACTTAGTCATGTCAGGGGGGGTATTAATTTGCCATTGCTAAAAAACAGAGTTTGTGTTATGTTTCATGTAAAGCACCGGTTTTTACTCACACAACACCGGATTAAAGACCGGTGTTGTGTACTTAGAATAAATTATTTGACTTAGATCTGGGTTGCTAAGAATATTTCAAAAAATCATTCAAGGCAGCCATAAGTAGCTACTTTTCCAACAACAGGCACCAGTTTATTAAAATTCAGCACCGGTATTCAAACCGGTGTTGCGTACTTAGAATAAATATTTTCAGTTTGCTCTCGGGTTGGGAAACTACTTTAGAGAAATAATTTAAAGCAGCCGCTGGTAGCTACCTTTTTCGATATTGGCACCGGTTTTTTATTTCCATCACCGGTTTTTGAATTAATGTTGTGAATGAATAAAAAAAGTCATCATTGAGCCGTCTAAAGCAGCTGCTTTGTGATCAAATTAGCAACGGTTTTGTTCTTTACAGCATCAGTTTTATTATCGGTACTGTATACTTTGAAATATTTTCACAAGTTTGCTCCCGAGTCGGGAGAAATGGTTTAAAAATTAATTCAAAACAGCTTTGGGCAGCTGCTTATTCGTTTTCTGGCACCAATTTACGAGCTTCATACCGGTGCTAATGATTTTAAGTTTGAAATACATACATACTCTCGTATTCCATTCCTAATCTTGGTTTTCCATTTCTAATTCTTGGAGAGGAAATCTAATATATCTTCCCCATCAATTCATAATCCCAAGCTCTGCAAAGGAATAAGATGAGTTCTCTTTCAAACATTGTTCTTCATTCTACAAAGATTATTTATCAATAACCCAATGGTTTTGGAAAAAAGTTGGTTCACTTGGATCTCCAATAACTACTTTGTTTGATGTTGTAATCATGTACATAGCGTTAATGTGTAATAACTACAGGTATCTATGTCTTGGATTTTATTGGCTCTCATTGAGCGTTTCTTGATGTTCATCAAAACTAGTATTCTATAGGGGTTTTTTATGCATAGAAGGTGTTCGTTGAATTGCTTGAGTGGACATTGTAGGATATGGCACCAAAATCTCCACTAAAGAGGTCACGCACAGCATCCCATTTCCCTTCGGAGATGCAATCCAACATTGAACAACAAGAGAAGAGGTTCATCTTGGAGCAGGAAAAATTAATTGCAAAAACGTAGTCGGAGAGAGGAATCAAAGTGGTTCCACCCTTTGAAGAAAATATCTAGGCACTTGGGTGGGAGAAATTATGTGACACATCTCCAATGTTCAACCTCAGCATAGTGAGTGAGCTCTATGCTAATTTTCGATTCTCTAAGAAGTGGTATGAGGCGTTATGTCGTGGAAAATAGTTCTTGTGACCGATGAATCCATAAATGATTTGTACGGGTTGGAAACTGATCCACCCGAGTAGGATTAATTTATTGCATTCCATTTCAAGACCAATGCGGGTTGGGATTTTGATCTTGAGCACGATAATTAGGGCGGGAACCGATGTCGATTCTCTAATGAAACATGGTTGGATGAAGATTCCAAAAAAACACAACACGCCCGAGATGAATGGATGGTACTACTTTGTAGCCTCTAGAATTGACCCCATCACAGTGAACATTGAGGTTCACAACATGAGGCTGGCATATCTATACGCCGTTAAAAAGAACTTGCGATGGAATGTAGGTAGGTGGATGGTGAACGCTTTGAGATAGGGTGTAGAGAAATCAGGTTGTTACGGTTCTGCAGCCTTATCTCCAAACTGTGCACAAAACACGGTGTGTCCCACTATCCCCACGACATATACGGGCAACCAATTGGTAAGATTACATCAGACTCCTTCAAAATTTCTCAGGACAATGTGGGTCCTTCTTTGGAATCTAGAGTAGCGGCGTTGGAGGTGGGTGTACAAAGTCTCCTGACGGAATCACAATATCAAAGGTCCTGGAGCAATCACATGGGTAAGGTTTTTCAACATCAGTTCCTGGATACCATGAAAGTCGTTGGACTTTTCCCCCACGTTTCCAAGCTCAGGCGTTGGGCTGAGTGACGTTGGGATCAACTCAAAAGATGCACAGATGTTGGATGAAGAGGCCTTTCTTGGATATTATTCGACAATTTCGATCCCCAATGTCCTAATACTATGGTTTTTCAATTATTCTATTTTTTTGCATAATTCTATGTTATTTTGCAGACGAAATGTAATTATTATCCACTACTTCGAGGATTATCATGTTTTTAGATTACATTTATGGTGGTTAAAAACATAGATTTTTCGTTAATATTCACACACAAAAATTCACAATTTAGTTTAGGACATTATCATACAATCAAAAAATTCCATTATAAAATTCCATTTACAAAACATTATAAAATTCCATTATTCCTTTATAATTTATACAATAAAAAATTCCATTAATTAGTATTCATTTATTTAGGATATAAAAATAAGAATCGAGTGTTTCAAATTAATGCTTAACGTGAAACATAGTTTTGGGCAACAGTGCAATTCATGAAAATGTTGCACTTGTTTTCTATGATAAGTTTTGAGGATGTTCCATTTACCCAATCAAGTCATAATCGTGAAGTTATGATCATGCAATACCAAATTGCACTATTTAATCGCCAATTTCGAGTTTAGCCAATTTCAAGATTCTTGGAGGGACCTAAGTGCAATAAGCAAAAACTTCACTCGGAGATCCAAAGTCAATTCCGCTCAGATGAAATCCTACATTGTGGGACCCTAATGTCAATTCCTATAAAGAATTTTAAAAATGTCAAATATTTGGTGGAAATAACCCACAAAGAAAGTTCCCATTTGGATTTCCAAACTTCTAAGTTATCTACAGTAAGATACTCTAGGACATGTACTAGCACTTTACAAAATTCTATTAAAACATGACATTCAATATTTAAACATATAATAAGCCAAGAATACACAATATGGAGTTATTTGGCTACAGAATGGAAGGTGTAATTTAGTTTTGGGCAATAGTGCTATTTAACAAAGTTCTGGTCGGAGGTTTCTCGGGTATCCATCGGACACAATTTTGAAACACAAACTCTATTGAATATTTAATTGATTAGTTTTTAGTCCAATTCAATATTAAAAACAATGGAAAAAAAACTTCCCCCTCCAGAGGGATTTTAAATAAATATTGTAAACTAGTGTAAATGAAATTGAGCACCGGTTAGGTATGATGGAGTACCGGTGCTAAGAATTTTTAGGGTCAAAAAATTCAAAAATTATGGTCTACACGTGGGCGAGAAATCTAAATTTTCGTCAATTTCGTTTTGGCACCAGTTTTCCCACTCGTGCTGACAAAAAAATCATTTCCCGCCCAATACTGATAGGGCTGAAAATGTTTTCAGCCCAACAGTAATAATATAGGCACCGGTTTCTCAATCCTTAGCACCGGTACAATCAATCGGTGCTGTAAATATAATCCTTGTCGGGGTTAAGCAGCACAACGCAGCTGCTTTAATGTTTTATTGGCACCGGTTTATTAAACATAGCACCAGGTTTTCGATCGGTGCTCATGACTTAGGAAAAAATTCTCCAGCTTGCTCTCGGGTTGAAAAAGAAAAACTTGAAACACCGTCAAGCAGCTGTTTCATACCCACTCAGCACAGGTTCGTCAGTTGAAACAACACCGGCTTAAAAGAAATTTTTAAAAAGCCCAACTAGGTTTCATCTACACCATTGATTTCTTTAGTTGATTAAATTTCAACCATTAAAACTTTGCCTATATTAACTAAATCGTAAACCCTAAATCTAACCCACCCTTATTACCATCTTAGTATCCTCCTCTACCTCACTTCCATCCTCTCCCTCCTCTTCCACCAACTCTCCCCCTCCAGCCCGCCGCCAAGAACTCCCCGACGATGACAACAACTCCGATATCAACTACCCTAGCCCTCTCAGACGACGACCCACCGCTGACCATGGCGCCTAGCATTCCTGACACACCTCACCGACGACGATAACATTATCGACCACGGAGACCACCATTCTCGATACACACCATCCTCTCTGCATGAGTGTTAGTGTGAGATTTTGTTCATTTTATGATTTTTGTATTTTTGTTCACTACTGCATTTTTTTTTCACTACTCTGCGTGGGTGTTTGTATTAGATTTTTTTCTTTTAGCGAAATTCTGATTTTGTGACTTTTTTTATAGTTTGTTATGTGATGTTTGAACTATAAATGAATGGAATATAGTTGGTTGTGGGACGTTGTTTATGATATTCACTAAATAGACTCAAACAATTTCAATGTCAATGTTGATGATAGTGTGTGTATTTCGTGGTAATGGATTCTATCATATTGTATATATATTGCGTACACAAGTTTTTGGGGGGGAAAGGGCTTATTGTTAAAGTGTATTGTTGTGTATTGAGGTGGTGCCCATTGTGCTTTCACTGTGATTGATGGTTGTTTGGAGCGTTGACTTTATGATGAACTAGATTAAGGTTTACAGGCCTCTTTTAATTGTTTTGATGATTTCAAGTTGATGTTTATGCCTAGTTTGGGATGAATTTTGATTTTTCCGTTGTGTATTGGTTGCTGACATTCATGCAGTGCCCTCTCACTAATTAATACTTTTTCCATTATAGAAGTGCAGTATCATTTTAAGAACTCTTTCATTTAAAATGTGGAGATTTTGCAATATATGAGCACCAAGTAAACATGGTGTGTTTAACATTAAATGTTTAACATGGTGTTTTAAACATTAAAACATAGTTAATGTTAAATACATATTAAAACATGGTTATACACACCATGTTTCCTTGGTTCTTAAACACTGCATAAATTCGACAATTTAAATCGTGTTCTTCTACAAATCGTAAATGTGCAAAAACTTAAATGAAAAGGGCATTAGGTAGAGGGCACTGCATGCTAGCCCATTACCACTAGTTCGAATTTGAAGGCATCTCCTTATTTAATTTTAAACTTGAGGGCGCCTCATTTTTCACTATTTCATACTTCACTTGTAGGCATCTCCTTCCAATCGCATTAGTGTTGAACCTTCACTTGACAGTGGATGGGATTCATTTTTAGTTGGTCTCCTATTCATGGAAGAACTAGTGCTGAATAGGCCTCTAACGATATTCTGGAGTTTGGCTGACATATTAAAAATGTAACATTTCTTATTCTTACTTACTGATTACTTTCGTGTAATTAACCATTGAGTTATTTTGTACACAATAGATATTTCCCCTGGCAATAGGAGCTTACAATGGCTAGAAATAACAAACGTCATGGACACATGGTGTGAAAGTTTGGGTGAACTTGTCTTCCAAATGAATCGAGACTTAGGTGGACCTTGTGTATTTCCAAGTGTATTTAACATCGGACATATTTACCTTTTTTCTAAAGTTATCATATGAATGAATTTCTTTTTTTCACTTGTTAGTTTTTTTACTTTTTCAAGTTTCCTTGCTTAGCGTCAATTTAAGTTTTACATTCTGTGTTCTTGTCTCTTCTAAGTTTCTTCTGGGATTTATCCCCGATTTTCGATTGGGGTGGGCCAGGATAAATTGAAAGAGGAAATTATAAATTGAAAAGATTCAAGCATCGGTTTTACAAATAAAAGCACCGGTGCTATAAACATACATCATCCAAAGTCGGAGCACCAAAAAATCATTGACATACCGGTGCTAAGTTATGTAACTTGTCCAGTTTCAGACATCGGTTCATTTTTCTAAATCACTGCTAGGAAAAAACCGGTGATCATTGTCAATGTACCTAAACAACGATTCAACAAAAAGCATTGGCATGTAACATACCAGTGTTGTAATTATATATAGAATACTGGTACATTATACCGGTGCTGAGTCAACATTACTAGCACCGGTTTTGTTTTACAGTTCCATTGTAACTACGTTTCAGTACCACCCTACTTAGGCACCGGTCAACTGGGGCCCAAAATACCGGTGCCAGAGGCCCTAGCGATCGGTGCCATATGGGGGTCCCTGTAGTAGTGAACTACTGGCCACATTATTTTGTATCCAAACATATTAGACTTGTTATTGCTCCAGAGAAAGCACTACTGCAGGATAGGGGCAATAGCACCGGTAAAACATCTCATTCGCATCAGTATTTTAGCCCACTGAAATACCAGTGTGTAAGTATAGTGGTATACCATGAGAAGTTATAGGCACCGGCATACTATACCGGTGCTAATAGGGTGTTTTAGCACCGTATAGTATACAGGTGCCTATAACTTACCATGGTACACTACTATACTTATGCACTGGTATTTCAAAGGGCCAAAATACATGTGCGAATGGGGTGTTTTACTGGTGCTATTGCCCCTGGTGATCAATAAAAAAATGAGCACCGATTTTACCGATGCTCATTTTTAATATAAAATTTTAGAAATCAAAATATTTATTAGAACACTAAAACAAATGCACTAAGATATAGGGAAAACGTGAATTGAATTCAATGAATACTCAATACTACTATTAAACTAAGGTAGCTAAACCTAACTCGTATCAATCTACACTGTATAAAAAAGTGCATATAACCAAGGTAGCTACATCAATTACAAAAGTAAATTTATTTGTAGCAAGCAGTGTTCAAGAAACTCGGAGACTTGCTTCTGTCTTGATCTCTATATCCACCCTACTTGCTGAAAAGGTTAGCACTCCAAGTTCATTACAAACTAGCTTGAAAAAATTTAAAGGAGTAACACCTTGATATAAAATTAAGAGTAGTTAGTCGAAATCCCCACACAAAAAATATATACATACTACAAATAAGAAAGACTTACTGGTGAAGAACATGCCCATGATGTAATTGAATCTCCTAAAAATGTATGAACTCATATTGATTACAGATGAATCCTAAAAATCAAAAATGTTTGACGCAATGAAATTCTGAAAATTAATCACATTAAAAAAAATGTACAAACACAAACAGAAGGAGCTGAGACCAACTTCATTCGCAGCAGAAAACACACAAATCGATGCTGATGAAGACTACAAAAGCAGATGATGGCCAAAATAAAGCACGAAAGTGAATAAACTGTTTGGCCTTGCTTAGCATTTTTCTCAATCTCGGAAACAAGTTTCTTCTCCTGTGTTTGTAGACCTTACCTCTCCCTCTCTATATCTCAAATTGATCAGTCCAGCATGTGCTTATTCTCCTACAACATCTCTGAAAATTACAATGAAAAAACACACTTTATTTACACATAACAGCCATTTAGCAACCAATAATCCCAAATTTGAACCAGGCATTTTCTAATATCTCAACACCTAAGTAAGCACAAATTTTGAAAGAATCATGCACAAGGGTATCATAGCAATAAAAATATATACTCGTGGGAGTTTTTCTCTTGCTGAAGAGGAGAATTATGGTAATGGGTGACGTAACTCCTGCTTCAGCATCACTTGAACCTCCACCTCACTCTAATCTGGCCTTATGAATTATGGGATCAAATTCAATTGTGTGAATGAATAAAATGGAAAAGAACAAAAAATCTATAAGAGCATAAAGCAGAGCAAATGTTCCAAACATAAACCCTAAACAAATCAATTAACCAAGTAGGAAAATGCAAAGCTCAAATTATCCTAATTAGATCTCCACATGATATGAATCTACAGTACCTTGTGATAAGTAGTGTCATCTTCTTCAACCACCCATTATCAAACACGTACTTCACATCCTGCAACCACATTGCAATGAAACAATTTCTAAATTAATCTAAACAAATCCCAAAACCAGTAATTAAAAATATCCATCAGAATAAAATGAAAAAATCACAGCTCACCAGAGTTTGATTGAAATGAGAAGAGTGAGTGATAAGAATGTTGTTCACTCAAGCTTTGGTGATGTTGATTTCTTCATTTACGGTACCCTTCATCGTCCTCTGAGCGAGTAAAGGTCGCTGGACAGCGTAATCAATCCATGGCGGGAGGGAATCTTCTACTCGAGGGTTTTTAATTTCTATCATATGTCGCGGCGGAGGGTTCATTTTCGGTGGTGACGAGGCATTGTCAACTGTAACCATGGTGGGTAGGGATGAATAGGGTGGAGGCCACCAAGGATGGATAAAGATGGAGGTCGTTGGGGGCATGTTGGTGGAGGAGGAGAGAGTGTACGGTCGTGCAGGGTTTCAAAGATTATATATATAACAATAAGTTTTAATGGTTGAGATTAAATCAACAAAAGAAATTAAAGGTTCGGATAATCAAGTAGGCCTCTTTTTTTCTTTTTTTTAAGTACCTAGCACCGGTATGAATTGGAAAATACTGGTGCCTATATATATATGAATAAGCAACTGCTTAGGGCTACTTTAAATGGTTTTTTTCTATTTTTTTAAACCCGCAAGATTTTTTCTAAATACCTAGCACCGGTATGAATTTGGCAATACCGGTGCCTATGTATATGAAAAGTAACTACCTACGGCTGCTTTAAATGACTTTTTTTCCTTTCTTTTTGGAACCCGGGAATAAACCCGCGAGATTTTTTCTTAGTACGTAGCACTGGTACAATTACCTGTGCCTAAATAACAAATACCAGTGCTAACTCCAATATTTCATATTTTGATCAATCCCTCAAAGATTTTGAATATAATTTTGGAAGATTCATTTTTCCCGCCATAACGTAGCACCTGTATGAATGGAAAACAATGTCGGTGCTAGTATTATTTGATATTTATGTTAACTTTATAATTTTTACTATTAGGTCCGTAGAAAGATTTGGAAGCAGCGAATCACAAACTTGAAGATACCAATACACAATTAAATGAGAGACAATTGTGTGTTAAAAATTTTGGCTACAATGGTTGGATGGAAGCACCTCTAAAGTATTTATAGAAAATACGCTATGGCCCAAAAATTTGTTACGACATTATCCTTCTCTAAAAAAAATACACGAATTTTGTTATTCTTTCATAAACTTACAAATAGAAAATAAATGATTTTTTTGAAATGTTGGAAAGCGCTAGTACATGTTCTAGAGTAATTTAGAGTTGATTACTTAGAAGTAAGAAAGGGAAATCGTAAAGGATTACGGATATGTTCTTGTGCCCGATTATTGATAAATATTCTGTTACGAACTTTGAAAATACAATGGCTTGTATAGGGTAGCATCACGTTTGAACGGATTTCAATTTGGAGTTACGAGTAAAGTTTTTACTTTTTGCACTTAGATCCCTCCAAGAAAGTTGGAGTTGTCGAATCACGAAATTGGCGACACCAAAATGCAATTCAATAACATACGATTGCATATTTGCAATTTGGGCATGTATGGGTGAATGAAAATGCCTCTAAAGTCAACATTGATTACTTCTACACAATCTTGGAAAATTATACTATGGCCCAAAATTGTGTTACCTATCATCCATAACTCCAAAATATATGATTATTGTTATTCTTGCCAAAATATAGAAATATTAACTAAATGATTTTTTTGGAAAAATATAGGAAAACGCTAGTACATGTTCTAGAGTAACTTAGAGTTGATTACATTGAAGTAAGAAAGAGAAATCGGAAAGAATTGCGGATATGTTCTTTTGCCCGATTGTTGCTCAATATTATTGACGGACTTGGAAAATACAATGGAAGTGTATAGAGTAGCATCACGTGTGAGCGGATTTGAATTTCGAGTTACGAGTAAAGTTTTTACCTTTTGTACTTAGGTCCTCCAAGAAAGTTTGAGTTGTCGAATCACGAAATTGGCGACACCAAAATGCAATTCAATAATATACGATTGCAAATTTGTGATTTGGGCATGTATGGGTGAATAAGGTGTCTCTAAAGCCAACATTCATTACTTCTACACAGGCTTGGAAAATTATACTATGGCCCAAAATTGTGTTACTCTTTCATTCATTACTCCAAAATATGTGATTTTTTTTACTCTTGCCAAAATATAGAAATATTGTATAAATGATTTTTTTGGTGAAATGTTGGAAAGCGCTAGCACATGTTCTAGAGTAATTTAGAGTTGGTTACTTCGAATTGCATTTAATGCAGTTCTAACATCGGTATATTATCCCCGATATCGGTGCTAGCTATTTTCGGACTAAATTTTACCCGTCCAAATTACTATTCCAGGTCATAGGCACCGGTAATAGCACCGGTATATGTCATTTATCCCTATACATGTGCTGAAAAATTGCCCACCTAGACAAAAAAAAATTCTTCGGCACCGGTATCTGGCACCGGTAATCTGAGAACCAGTGCTATATTTATTCATAGGCACCGGTATTTTAGTAAATTGTCCCCTTATCGGTCCATAGGTTATTTATAGCACCGGAATTGCCCTGCCATCAATAAATATCGGTGCCTATGTACATGTTTCTAGTAGTGAAGATTCAATTGCTGTCAAGGAAGTATGAAGAATTTACGGGTAATAACTGTGTGTTTGTATTCATGCTCTGGGTTACATTATATAACAGTAAAAAAACTTAAACTCAACTAGAAAAGGAATTCTAATCTAATTACAATTACAAATAATATTCACATATATTACTATTTCTTAATACTCCTCCTAAGTTGGAGCATGGGGACCAGAAATGCCTAACTTTCCAAGCAATGAATGAAACTGATTTCGATCAAGAGCCTTGGTAAACAAATCCGTAGGTTGATCAGTCATGCGAATATGATGAGTAACAATAGTGCCAGACTGTACAAGATCACGAATGAAATGACAATCAACTTCAATATGTTTCGTACGTTCATGGAACACCAGATTAGCCGCAATGTGGAGAGTAGACTGACTGTCACAAAACAGTCTAATGGGTGAAGAATGCACAACACCCAAGTCCCGAAGCAAAGACTTAAGCCATAACAACTCACAACATGCAACATCCATAGCACGATACTCAGCTTCAGCAGAAGAACGAGAAACTGTAGG
>JAULKM010038995.1:0-13275 GCA_032355605.1 Rubia tinctorum
AATAAACAAGTATCCAATCCAATCCAATAGGCATTATTCATTAGGCAACCACAGCAGCCTGGTGAATACTCCTCAGCAGCTCAACGCCTCAGCCTCCAGGCGCCGCCGGCCCGCCGCCAGCCACTGCTCGCTGGACGCCGCCGCTTCCCGCCGACCTCCGTCACCGGCCCTCCGCCACCCCTTGCCAGAGGTCCTGGTTCCGCCACTGGCTGAACATGATGGTATTCCTTGATTATTATTTTTTTGACAAGCAATTCTGTAACCACTTTTTACTAAATAAATTTTGTAGCCACTTTTTACTAAATAAATTCTTTAGCCACTTTTTATTGAAGCGAGTTAAGTTATGCTGAAAACTATGCTGTAAACTCTATTCCAGTGACGGGCTCCTAGACATTTCACAAAGCGGATCGACTCTTCACAATACTAATCATCAATTAATATCCGGTGAGGTATACATAAAAATGAAAACTAGTGAATTAAAGCAAATAGGCACTCTCCAATTCACGCGACAAAAGTCACTATGCTAAAATAATAATATAAATAAGAGTGGGTTATATGATAGACGGTGTGTATAGACTTATGGACAGTTTAATCTATTTTTTACCCATGCACTACATTTATTAAATTATATACTAAATTTAGAAGAAAAAATATTATATTATCTATAGTATATGTTAAAGGAGGTCATTTTTTACACATGACATTCACACATAATTTCACATCACTTTCTAAAATTAATTGAAAATGTAATATTTTATAAAGTCAATCCTCAAATTACAATGCAAATCTCTTTCCTTTAAATGTTCTTTCCATACTTCAATGATTTTCAAAGAATGAGTAATTAATCATACCTTATTTATGATGATGGATATTCTTTTTGTATTATCAATCTCCATTTGTTAGGGAAATTCTTTATACTTATTTTTACAATATACATTTTTAAATTTGATACACTTTCCATTTTGGTTTATCTTTTTAATATTATCAAATTTCATTTCATGATAATAAGTGAATTATTTTGATCATCTACTTATTCTTTTTTTTACTCGTTACAATCAATTCTTTACACGTAATTTAATTTGTCTACAAAAATATCTAAAATTACCATATTAAACATATAGAATAATAGATGGAGTAATTTTTATTTATAAATATAAGGGTTTCGAATAAATTTTAATTTTGAGATAACAATCAGTGTAAAATGCTTTGTATGAATATTATATATAGTACTGAAATTTTTTATTTGTAAATACTTTCTATGGTTTATTTAACACTTTGTAAAAAAAATTACATTTTTTTAAAAGTCCGTCTCTTGAAAACGGTATTTCCATAAGTTATGGAAAGACCAAGGTTTAAATTATAAATTAGAAGGAAGCGTAATAAAATTTTCAGATTGCATTGATTGAGTCATAAACTTATATACTACACATTGCATAATAATTTTTTAATATTGCAACTAAAATCTCTTATCTTTTTATAATTTTAATTCAACTACGTCTTTCCATAGGCACAGACGGTATTTCTCAAGACTTTATCTATTTATACAAGTTTATTTTATTTTTTTAAACTTATATTTAGAAGTGACATATTTTTAGTACATATCAATATGTGATTGGTAACGGTATTAAAAAATGAGTCCGTCTCTTGAAATACCGTCTTTCCATAAGTTATGAAAAAACAAAGATTTAAATTGCAAATTAGAAGAAATCAAGATGAAAATTTTGATTGCATTAATAGAGTCAAAAACTAAAAACTATTGCATGTTGCATAATAAATTTTTAATCTTACAACTACAACCTTTTACCTTTTTATAATTCTAATTCAACTCCGTCTTTCAATATGTCTATGGAAAGGCGGTCTTTCCCAAGACTTTTTCAATTTTATTTTTGTTAGCCAATATTTAGAAATGGCATATTTTACTACATAAAAATATGTGATTGGTAATATTATTAAAAAATGAGTTCGTCTCTTGAAATACCGTCTTTCCATAAATTATGAAAAGACCAAAGTTTAAATTACAAAATAGAATAAATCAAGATGAAATTTTTGGGTTACGTTAATCTGGTCATAAACTTATAACTACTACACGTTGCATAGTAAATTTTTAATATGACAACAAAAACCTTACTTTTCTATAATTCTATTTCAACTCTGTCTTTCCATATGCCTATGTAAAGATTGATTTCTCAAGATTTGTCATAAAAAATTTAATGCATTAATGTATATTATATTTTTATTTTAATATTAAATTTAGATTATCATAAATTTTAACTTTCTTTAATTTGTATAATTAATCATTTAAGATTTTTTTAAAGACAATTTAAGACAATATTTTTTTATCTAAGATGATAAATTTATATATTTGTTTCAGACTATATATATTTTTATATAAGTTGATGAATTTATATTTTTTGGGATCAAAATTTAAAAATTATATTTTTATATATTTGTAATTCAATCAATTAATCATGAATTGCTAACAATATTCCTAATTTATAAATTTTAGATCTAACATACAAAAAATTTATCATTATAAATGAACTCATTATTATATTTTACCGTGTATGGCTCAGCCACTGGTGCTACTGGAAATGTCAAACCTTTTATGAAGTACAATATTTGTTGACCACGGAAGTTTTTTTCCTGCTCTTCCCTAGAATGTTTAATTTAAAAAAAAACCTTCCAGAATGTTTTTTTGATTAAAAAAATAGCACAATGTTATCAATTACTCACAATGTATTAAAAAATATTGGAAGAAGAAGAAAATGGACATCTATAACTCCATTGCACAAAGTTTAGTTAGTAAAAACTATCATCTAATTTAAATGTTTTTAAAAAATTGTAAAAATTTATATGATAATAATAAATATATATTTTTTATCATAAACCGTGTAATGTCACGATATTATAATCAAATTTTCAAAACTTTGATCATTTTCATATTTTATACATGAAATGTTGATAATGATAATGTTATTTTGCAATGTTGATAAGAGTAAATCTTTGTGCATATCTAGTATATTTTTATGTCTTCATGTTTAAATACATGACATTATTATTTGTTTTAACTTTTAAAAAGCAAAGTCTTGGAAAAGATCGTCTTTCCATAAGCATATGAAAAGACGGGGTTGAATTGGAATTATAGAAAGATATAAGGTTTTAGTTGCAATATTAAAAATTTATTGTGCAACATTAAGAGTGATAGGTTTATGGTCCGATTAATACAACCCGGAAATTTTATTTTGATTTTTTCAAATTTACAGTTTAAATGATTTTTCTATAACTTATGGAAAGACCGTCTTTCAAGAGACGGACTCCTTTTAAAAAAATACAATATTTATATAACATTTAAGGTGAAAATACAGTGGACTTACTGACATACCACATTTCTAAGACTTTCTCAATAAATAAAATTTATTTATGTAGTTGAGTGAATATTACATACGTTACGCACGTAGGAGCGTTAAAGAAATATATTTTTTCAGTAGACTTTTATAGGTTTACTTATCTTGCATGTATAATTAACTCAATTTGAAGTCCAAAAAAAGTAAAACCGCCCAAGAAAATGATGCAATAAGGCATGCTTCAACACACTATATTTTGGTACACACTATATTTTGGTGAATCAATGATTCACCAACACTAGGATTCCCAAAAAAAAAAGATAGTTCACCACTTGGCCGGATACTTACTTTTATCCCAATATGGAATACTTAAATTTTGTTAGCTTTGTCTGATTATGATGTTTGGAATAATGTCACATAAACTACTCAAACACCACATCGGATTTTGACAAAAATGTCAATCTATTTCTTTTTATATATAAAAAAAATCTTACTTTGGTTAATTCATATAACTTTTGGCTTTTTGAAATTAAACGGCAGAGTGATAAATATGAAAGAATGGAAAAAGAACTGATAATAAGAAATGTACTTACTTTAGTTCATTTTAATTTAATTCAATTATGTTTGTTTCAAATTAGGCAAAAATTATGTCGTTTTCTTTTTAATCAAACTGTACTTCACTTTAATTCAGCTAAATTCAATCAGTTTAAATCAATTCAGTTCAAATCAATTCAGTTCAGTTCATCCGACCGATTTGATTTGATGAAATTTGGATTAGTTTAGGCATGCAATTACTATTTTCAATTTGTTTAATTTTAATTTAATTTAGTTCATTTTTAAAAAATAGACTCTATAGTGGGGATTAGGGGGCACCAACCTTTATATTAGCGATCAAATAGACCTGGGACTTTTATATTTTAATTGATCTTTTAGAGCAAGGCCCACAGACTATGCAAAATGGAGAATTTAGTTATATTTGGACATTTTGATCATTTTTCAACTCCAACATATATTGCATATGATTATCTAAAATGGAGAATTGGAGGAAAGAGAAGGTTTCATTATTTGTATTGGTAGAGAGAAAATGAAATATTTGGAGAATTAGAAATTTAATGCTATTAATTTCAATCATCTTTAATTTAAATGTAATTTCCTTATTTATGAAAATAATTTCTATATCTTTGTTTCTAACTTTCATGCGTAGGAAGAAAGGTTGGTTGGCGACATTCATTAAAAATTAGTCGTTACTTACAAAAAATAATAATACGCATATGTATATTCATTAATTTAAAAATAATAATCACTATTTAAATTTCTTTCAAATAAATATATTTATGTATTTATATTGTATTTTATAGCAAAAAATCTTGTTTTAAACCGATTAACCGTTAGACATGGTCCTTTTATAATTGACTTATAATGGAGTGATTTAGTGTTTGTTTTTATTTATTGCAACGACATTTCTATGACTTTTAAGAACTTTTAAAATGTATTTAATGTATAAATAATTATAATTTTTTTAATAAAAGTTGTCGAAACAAGGTTTTTCGTGATTGGTCTAACCGTTAGTCATTCGAATATAAGGCTTTCTCATTTTGTAGTGGTTAATGTATTTATTACCGTGATATTATAAAAAAATCATTATTATTTATTTAAACACAAAGTTATGGAAAATAGAGAATCTGTTGGAGATTGATAGAATGTAAAACTCACAAATAATTGTGGTTGTGTGTATTCATATATATAGTGAGTACAAAGGGTATATAAGGTAGAATCAGATATGGAAAAATGATATATACAAAATCAATCATAAAGGGCATTTCTTTCTTAACTTGATTATAATTCGTTTAATATTCTATTACCCCCAAGCGAAGCGTGGGACTTGTCGCAATGCAAAACTTCGATCGTAAGAACTCAAATTGAGGACGGGGGTAAGCCCTTTGTAAAGATGTCAGCAAGTTGTTGGTCTGTGGGAACATAAACAACCTTGAGCTTGCTACAAAACACCATCTCACGCACAAAATGATAATAAATATCAATGTGCTTGCCTCTCTTATGCGAAACCTGATTCTAAATAAGAAAGAGAGCACTATTATTATCACACAGCAAAACAGGTGGCCCACGTGCAGTAACGCACAAATCTCGAAGTAAATTCATCAACCAAGCAAGTTCTGCGGTAGTATTGGCCATAGTCCGGTATTATAATTTTGAACTAGAACGAGAGACCGTAGGTTGCTTTTTAACACTCCATAAAACCAGTTTGCCACCAAGAAAAATGACATAACTATAAGTAAACTTACGAGTCTCAATACAACGAGCTCAATCAGCATCAGAATAACCCAAAACTGGTAAAACAGAAGAATTCTTGCGGAACTGAAGCCCATAGTGCCTAGTACCACAGACATAACGCGGAATTCGAGTAATAGTCTAGTAATGGTCATCAGTAGGAGACTGCATATATTGACTGACTGTGTTCACAACATAATAAATGTCGGGACGCGTAATGGACAAATACTATAGTGCACCAACTAAAGAGCGATAAAGTGTGGGATTTTCGAATGGCTTAACAGAAGAACTTGAAAGCTGCAAAAATGCTACAAAGGGGATAGCAACAAGAGACAAATTTTGCATTCCAGCTTACCTTGACATATCTGTCTTGTCTGAGAAATAAGTCATCGGAAGTACGAACAACCTCTAATCCCAAGAAATACTTTAAAGTACCAAGATCGGTAATCTTGAATTCCTAATTAAGTTAATCGATAAAATTCCAAATGAGATGACCATCATTCCCATTGAGAATAATGTCATCATCATAAACAAGCAAATAAAGTAGAGAGGGACCTTGGGAAAACACAAATAAGGAGGTATCTGTAGACTGCATACAAAACCAAGGCCAACCAAAAAGGAACTAAAACATTGAAACCAAGCACGGGGAGCTTGCTTGAAACCATAAATGGTATTGCGCAAACAACAAACATAATAAGGAGACATAGGGTCTTTGTAACCAGCATGCTGCTCCATGTAAACCGGGGAATCAAGAACATCATTTAAAAATGCATTCTTGTCATCAACCTGTCGTAACGGCCAATTACGAGTGACATCAAGAGATAAAACAGTACGAACAGTAGATGATTTCACCATCGAACTAAATGAATGATCAATATCAAAACCAGATAATCGTGAAAACCCTTGAGCAACTAACCTGCCATTTTGTCGATCGAGTGAGCCATCATACTTGTACTTTAAACGATACACCCATTAAGATCCAACAACATTAAAATTATGAGGACGTGGAGCCAACTCCCGTGTCTTTTGAGTGCGAAGAGCATCCATGTTTGAGTCTATGACAGCAACCTAGTCGGGACCCTTGACCGCAGAACGATGACTAAGAGGTTTGGTCTTTGCAAATAAAGCACTCGGTAAACCAGAATTATCATAATCATAAAAATCCTTATACCGTAAAGAACCAGTGTGATCGAATGGCCATCGGATGTCTGGAAGAGGGGTCTGAACCCATAGATAGCTTGGATCCCGAGACGGGCACGAAACCTAAGAAATCGAGCGCACCACCCGAGGCAGACGTCGAGGATGACGAGGTTGGAAATGATAAACTCACCGAAGTTGCTGGCTGAGTCGGAGGAGTCAGAGTTGGTGGCGTGAAGCATCGACGCACGGCTGGTGTGGCCATCGCATGAGGTTGACGTGCTGCTGGGGTGGCCGATACTTGGATTGGTGGCGACAACATCGTCGGATCTGATGGCGGTGCTGGCTGCTGTTAATCATGTTGCTGGTCACCCTGTGACCGACAAACACACTTTTCTGAAGAATCTTGAGCTTCCGGTGATATCTAAAAATTTTAATCCTCCAAAATAATGGGTGATTCTGAAGGAGCAGATGACTCAAATACCTCCGATGGAATTGACGAAAGCTCTAAAAAAGCTGAAACATCCAGTTATGATGAATCTGTAACAATACCAGTACGAGAAGCTGGAAAAATGACTTATCAAACCGAGCACGACGAGTGATGTATTCCCTCTTTGTGAGAGGATCAAGGCATAAATAACCCTTCAACTGTGAACTGTACCCAAAAAATATACATGACATGCTCTGAGGGGCAATTTCATGCGCAGCATAAGGCCTCAAATAAGGGAAAACACGTATACCAAAAGGATAAAAATTGGAGTAGTCTGGTGTAGTGCCAAAAATAATGGAGAGATGAGACTGACCAGATAAAACTGGAGTGAGCAGTCTATTAATGATGTAGACTGCTATGGACAAGGCATCATACCAGAATGAATGATGAAGGCCATAGTGATAGATCATCGATAAACCAGTCTCTATAATATGATGATGCTTCATCTTCATATGACCATTTTGCACCAGAGTGTAAGGATATGAAAGCTTATGATGAATTCCCTTAGATGCAAAATGAGTCTGCATGCGATGATTCACAAACTCAGTTCCACCATCACTCTGATTTTTTTTAATGGTGGTAGAAAACTGATTCTCAACAAAAGCTTAAAATTGCATATAAGTCTCTACAAAATCATACTTACATCGCAGAGGATATAACCAAGTAAACCAAGAGTGATCATCAATAAAAATGACATAATAAAGGTATCTGACACGAGAGACAATGGGTGAGGGTCCCTAGAGTTCACAATGAACTAAATCAAGTATGCACGGTGCGTGTTTTAAATTATCATTAAAAGAAAGACGCTTTCCTTTAACCTCTCACAAGAAGTACATAAATGAGGCTTAGGCAGCAAACCAGTAACTGACAAACTACCAAATTTATTTAAAGATGAAATAAAAAAAGGAACATGTCATAACCGACTATGTCATAGCTCAAATGAAGCCTTGGCTTTATTTGAATTAACAAATGAAACTAAAGCAACACCACCATAATCCAAACCGTAGAGACCCCCCTCACTGTGTCCTCGGCCCACGAGCTCCTTGGTAACCTTGTTTTGAATAGTTGAAGAAGTGTCATCAAAATAATTAACAGTTTTTAGATTTCTTGTTAACTTAGCAATAGAAAATAAATTCTTGGTGATGTTCGGAACAACCAAGACATCAGATAAAGTAAAGGAATCAGAAATCCGAGAATTGCCAACATGGGAAATATGTAAATGAGAACCATTTCCAAAATAAACATGACGATTACTGTTATAAGGAGCGACGCTATCCAGGTTGGAAGCAGAAGCAGCTATGTGGTTGGTAGCACCGGAGTCCATATACCAATCAGGAGTAGCATGCAGTTGCTGATAATAATGTGGTTGAGCAGTGTCCGTAGAATTGACCTCTTCGCGAGCAACATGTGATAGTTTGTAACAAAATTCAGCAAGATGACTAGGATGATGGCACCACTGGCAGACATAAGTGGGCCATCTGCCTTGAAGAGAAGCGTTGCTGTCTGCCGGAGACGATCCCAACCACCGCCTCTCCCACGGCCACGGTTGCCCCTCCCTCGCCCAAAACAGCGGTCTCCTCTGCTGCAGTTAGCTTATCTAGACCCCTGTTGTGAAGCAGTAAAAGCAGAAGGTACCGGTCCAGATGTGGACAAGCGAGCTTTGAGTGAAAATTATAAAGCCTCGGCATCAGCAACAATAGTGTATAAATGAGGTAATGGATCTTTCACCATTTGAGCAGATGAAAACTGGGACAATTAATCATTCAAGTCATGACAAAAAAACAACAGAAATTTCCTCATCATTAAGAGGATGACCAAGAACACGTAATTCATCAAGAATGTTATTTTAAAAAAAGCATAATATTCCTAAACAGATTGATCAACTTGACGAACTCCATATAAAGAATCACATAGATAAAAGCGATGAGCACGAGAATTATTATGATATTGAGTGGCTAAAGCATCTCATACTTGAGCAGTAGTGACCATACCGTCAACTGCTGACATTGCAGAAGATGCCAGGGATGAAAAAGAGCAGCTTGGACTAGCTGATCTGTTTGAATCCAAGCATCAAGAGCTGTAGCATCCTCATAATCCTTGTCATTGGGTTCATTGGAAGTCGAGCTCACAGGTGCAGCAGGGCACGGAAATGAACCATCAACATAATCAATCAATTTGACAGTTCGTAAAACATAGGTAACTTGAGTATGGCAGTGAGAGTAGTTGGAACCATCAAGTTAAATGGTGATGCAGTTTATCAACGAAGGAAGCGTAATGGTCGTCATCAGAAACAAGCAGGAACAGGTCCAAACACAAAAGAAAAATCAAATTGCACCAAACATGATAGAATATAAAACCCACGAATAATTGTTGCTATATGTATTCATATATATATATATAGTGAGTACAAAGTGTATACTAGGTAGAATTAGATATGGATAATGATATATACACAACCAATCAAAAGGGTATTGCTTTTCTAATTCTAATTATAATTCATTTAATATTCTATTAGAGACGAACAAAAAAAAATATAGAGAATATGATTTTTTTTATTCTCCATTTTAAAGAAAGTTTTGGAGAATTTGTTGGAGTTAGTTTCGTGAGAAAGCAGTGGTATTGAATCCATTTGCGCAAAAGCGTTTAAGTTAAAATCAATCAATTAGAAATCAAACTAGTCAAAAACAAAAATAGAAAGGAATCTCAAGTGGCAGTAATTCTACCGTAAAACCGTCATTACAGGTTGCAACGAAATTTCTTTATGATCGAAATTCAAATTAATTCAATTTAATCTAAACCTGACGAAATTGAATAATACTACCTTCAATTTTGTTAGATGTGGTATCATAACTTTAATTGTTTGGATTTTGTTGAATGAAATATGTGGATGAAATTGAATTTAGAAAGGAAAAAGTAAAATGCGTAGATGAAATTGAAGGAATTTTGTCATAAAAGAAAAGTGTGTCAAATTTACAAAAATGACAACAACAAAAAAAGAAAGTGTTCCACATCCAATGAAACACGTGGAGTATGACTTAATTAGTGTATAATATGGCACATAAGTGTTTCTCGTTTAATAAATCCACCGGTCTTTTCTTCTTCTTATAATACTTTAAAGAGCACATATACGATGATCATATCACCAAAATCATTGGAAACTACGTTTGAAATTACACTAGGACGATAGCTCTAATTACAGGGATTTTCTCAAAATTTACAAATGCTATATTAAATTATGCAAAATAATGAATTATAAAAATTACATATTAAAAAATATGTGTTACGATGAATGTGGCAATATCTCATATGATGATATCTGTAAATTTTTATAATATAAACAATATCAACTTTATTGATTTATAGTGAACTAAGTAGAGGGACGGAGGGAATATGTGTGCTAGAAAAAGATGGTACTATTTCTGAAATTTATAAAATCTACATGGTACATTTTAACTTAATTACTACAGAGTATATTTTAGTTTAAATAGTATAAAAAGTCTAATATTTAAATTTAGAATACAATATAAAAAATATTTAATTTAAAATCACTATATTTAAACTAAATTAAGTTTAGAGTAGTTTGCTTTATATCTTGAAAAAATGTTGTTATTCACAAGGAATTCTATTCTAATTTTGTCACAATGTTCTGAATCACAAATATGAATAATTTGACCAAAGCACAAAGCCAGCTCAAAGTTTGATATGGTTAATTTAAATTCATCTACGATTGAAATGTGTGGATATAGTCCAGTCTGATATGTAAGACCTATGTATAAGTAACTACTCCGTAAATTGACTCCGTGTAAAAAAAAATTTAAAAACACATATCGATAAGAGTGGATCCCCTCCGGACCATGTGCTTATGGACACGTCACTTATTTTTTACTTATACACTGTATATGTTATATTACATAATAAATTTATATAATTTAAAAATAATTTTTTATTTTATTTTTTAGATTATATTTTTTATGTGGCAAAGTCTTAGGAAAGACGGTATTTCCATAGGTTTATGGAAAGACGGAGTTTAATTATAATAATAAAAGGTAAAAGGTCTTTGTTGCAATATTAAAGTTTTATATGCAACGTGTAGTAGTTATAATTTTATAATCCGGTTCATACAACCCAAAAAATTATCTTAATTTATTCAAATTTACACTTTAAACCTTGGTCTTTCTATGACTTATGGAAAGACCGTCTTTCAAGAGACGGACTCTTTTTATATTTTCACATTGAAATACATATTATTATTTATTTTAAATTTTAAAATATAATATTTAAATTTAATAAAAAATTACTGAATATTTGTACAATCCATTTTAACCATCTTTAAATAATTATTTTCCATTTAGAAGGTAGGTGGCTACCTTTTCAACTTAAGTACATTTTAATTTGGTCAATTTTAATTTTAACTCAGTTCAATATAAGAAATTTATGTTAAGTACTTAATTTTACCGGCTATTTAATTTATTTAATTAGTTGATTAATTTTATACAAAAAGAACAAGATCTATTAATTTTGACGAACATTGTTTTAACCGGTAAACAATAAATCGACACAAATGTATATGCTTGATATATTCACTAATATGAGTGAACAACGATTTAAATGTCCATCACAAATAATCTGCTCTATGATTCTCCGATCTTATGTAAGCACGAAGGTTTTTTTCTATCAATATATATATATAATAAGAGTAGAATGAATAAATTGTATGCTTATCAGAATATCTTATATATTTATTGGTGGGAAAATATATGTTACATTCAAATACAACACTACAAATAAAACATGTCACTAAATTGATCTACTACATCAATTCATCTTACAAATTTAGCGACACTTCTAAATTGAACTGCATTTTAAAGCGTCACAAAAAATGATGCTTCAATGCGCCACAAAGTTTTAGTGACAAGCTGAATAGAGGTATTTCATATTGCGTCACTAATAATTTTAGCACCGCTTTTATGTGTAACGGATGCTCCAAAAATGTGTCACAACTGGAATTTTTCTGTGGTGCGAGATTAAAAAATGAATATCTTAAATATTCGTTTTTTCATAATAAAACTGATGCTACGTCATATTTCATAAAAATAGCCCTTATTATCTAAAGTTTCTACCGATGAAATTTGGCTCATCATAATAGCTCAAATAATGCAGTTCCATCTAATTATCATTACTAACAAATAGTGCGTTGGTTGTTAACGGATAGAGGCGGCCGGAGTTCGATCTTATTAATATTCGGTAGTCAAAATATGGAAGTCTGAAATTGTGCACCAGATTATAGCGACCTCCCATAAAATTAAAGTGACAGATTAATAATATTTCAAGAAATTACTCCCTCTGTCCCAGTTCTATTTGTAAATTTAACTTTTTCAACTAATTGTCTAGAACTAATTTTGACCATTAATATCTTTGATTGCACATATTAAAAAATAATGAAAAATAATATTATAAAATAAATATTAACACGTACGATTCTAATGATATCACATATGATAATATATTATTTTATACATTAGTAAGTAGAAGTGGGATGGATGGAGTACTATTTATATTCACTGAAATTCATTTAATGATGAAACATAATTAGAGATGTCAGTCTCTGACCCGAATCCGAAACCCGACACGTACCGAAACGACCGATTTAACCTGAGAGATTTCAACTCGAATCTAATCCGACACGACCGAACTTCAATCTGAAACCTGATTATAACCCGAGAAATATTGACCTGACACGAACCCGACACGATCGAATTCAACCCGAACCTGAATCCGACCTGAGAGCTATCAACCCGAACTCGAACCCAATACGACCATATTCAACCCGAACCCGAACCCGATACGACCATATTCAACCCGAACCCGACACGACTAGAATATAACCTGAACCCGCACCCGACTCAACCAGACTCAACCCGAAACCCGATCTAACCCGAATACTATTCAACCCGATAGATCAACTATATAACCCGACATGTAATCAACTCAAAATACTTTTGGTTATTTTCATTGACC
>JAULKM010039006.1:0-13274 GCA_032355605.1 Rubia tinctorum
CTGGTGGTGGCTGGTAATATGAGGGGATAAAATGGTTGTGGCAACTGTCGACGGCAGGCGGTGGTGGTAGCGTGGCAGTAGTGACGGCGGTAGCGTGGCAGTAGTGGCGGTGGTGGTGGCGGAGGCTCAGGTTTAGAGTGTTTGAAGGGGTTAGGGTGTGAAGTTGGAGAAGAAGAAGTTTAGGGGTATAATGGTCATTATATATTTAGGATAAGTTTAGGGGGTATTTTTGTCTTTTCACTTTGGTTCAACGTAAGAATTACATCAATCAATGCCTGAATAGTGTAAATTGGATAAAACTGCGCATTTTAACAATCTTATAGGGCCATTCATGCACTTTCTCAATCTTATAGGGTCTTTTTTTTCATTTTCCCCTACTTTATTTGAAAAAACCTCCACTTTTACTCGCAAGGTTAGGTATGTTGAGTCTATGGCTGAGCTGTAGAGTTTGAAATCCACCATGAAAGTCCAAAATTTTCCTAAATTGGCTAAGGTGGAGAAGGTGCTCGAGCATCAGAAGGATAATATTAAAGAATGATTCCTCTGTAGCATTTCTGATGGTGGTCACCCTTATACACTGCTATCTCACCTTGCCTGTCTGTTTCGTCTGCCCTTTATGGTTGTATTGAAGAAGTGCGAGGTTGATTACTTCGAGGATCTCCCTTTTGGTTGCCATCCTTATGAGCCTATTTTTTATTCTTTTGCGAACGTGAATGTTGAAGTTTGAAAAAATGACAAAGCCAACGTCAGCGTTGAGGCCCCTGCTCAAGATGCGAACAAAGGGGATTCTACCGCCCTTGTCCAGACTTCACCTATTTCTCCTTCTAATGTTAATGGATCTTAGATTTACTGATGTTTGTAATTGATGAGAATATTTTGATGTATGTTTGTACTATTTGTATCAATATGGAGTATTAACTTTTGGATCGCACTTATAATTTTACAATTTCTCATCGAATTTATTCATATGCAGGGCTTTGACATTTTGGCTGACTCTAAATTTTTTATACATCTCGACTATTTGGGGTCTAATGTTCATTTTTCTGATCATTCTGGGTATATGTCTTCTCCTTCATTTTGTCCTATTGAGCTGGGTGAAGCTAGTCAGTCTTTTTCTAAGGAATATTCAGAGCTTACTTCTACTAACCGCTTTTCCAATCTAGATTCCCTCTCATTATGCCTTGGATGGCAACTTCCTTCTTCCTCATCGCCTCCAACTCCTCCTGCATCCTTCCCTTATAGTAAGTTCATACTTGAGGGCTACAATATTGAATCTCTGGACAAGAATATAGTTCGCAGCTTGGTTGATATTAAATCTATTGTTGTGTATTTGGGTATTCTCCTGAAGTATATGCAACTTGGAATCTATGATGTTGAAGTTGGAAGGACGAAGACTTTAAAGGATACTCAGAACTCTGTCCACAAACTGAAAGAGTTTTGTGCTGAACAAAACAACCTTATTCAGTGCTAACAACTGAGCATGTTCAAAATGCTTCATCAGCAGGAGTATGCTAAAAATAATTCGTCTAGCAAGGCTAGCGAGGCTCATCAAAAGACTCTGATAATTGATAAATTGTGTTCTCGCATTGACTATCTACTAGAGATGTTGAAGAAAAAACAGAATGAGTGTGATCATCGCTCATCTGCTGCAGGAGGGTGGCTAAGTAAATTGGACAAACAATTTGCTATAAACAACCAGCTCTGCAATGAGAATGAAGAATTCCGTGTCGAGTGTAATCGTCTCAACCCATATGTGTATCAGCTTGAATAAGCTTGTGTTGAATACAAGGACAGACTTGAAGCACATCCTTCATCATCTCGTCGATCTACTGGTCGCGGGGACTTAACAATGAGTATCGAGGGGCAGAGGATTAATTTTCCTGAAGCTGTTAGGTCTCACATTCGCCAAATGGAAGATGAAGTGAAAATTTTGAAGGTTACGAATAAGGATTACCAAGATGCTGTTGACATTATGAGTGTGCAAACTGATCGTGAGGAATTTGGCCTTATAACTGATTTTAAGGCGTACTATGCCAAGCATCATGATCATATGGAAAAAAGATGTTTCACTCAGCATCCTTCCTACTTATACATGAAATGGCATTATGACAAAATGTTAGAAAATGAGCACGAGGCTGAAAGATCCCATCGCGAAGCTGAGCAGTCTCATCGCGAAGTTGAGCCACCTTGTCGCAATGGCGGTTCTTCATCCTCTGGATCATCACGAGCATTTAGGCATTGATAGTTTGTTTTTTGGAATGTTCAGAGTAGTACTTCATGTTTTTTCGTATTTTGGAATTCAGTATTTTTACTTTTTCCTAACACAAAGTGTTATTCTTTTTTCATTTCCCCCTATTCATTTGCAGATGCATTTATCAGTTTCGTGCTTTGTTTTTGAAGTTGTATAATTTCACTACTAATATTGCTGCATATTTTACAAGATCTATAGCTTGTGAAGATCTATAACGTGCAAGATTTATTGCTTGCTTGCTTTGCTGTTTTGTAGGCATGTCTGCCTTTTTACAAGATCTATAGCTTAGTTAGTTGAATTTGAGAAGTTTCAAGATTTGTTGCTTGGAGGTTTGTGATTTTGTATAGTGCAAACTACAAGGTCTATTGCTTGCTTGGTTCACTGTTTTGTTGGCTTGTGCAAGATCTATAACATGCAATAGTAAGATTGCGAATTCGTAATATCTATAGCTTACAAGTCAAAAAAATTGTAAGTTGTTGCTTGCTTTTCTCCAAACGTAATTGTTTGCAATGTGCCTTACTTGACTATTTTTCAAAGGAGACAAAAATATGTAGTTCCCCAAAGACGAAATTTTATATTAAACATGTACTGTTGTGATAATATCACTTTGGAAAGAAAACGAGGATGCGAACAACACCAATGATCATCTCACGGCTTCTATACATTTGGGTTTTTCTTACCCTTCTCATTAGATGTTAAACATAAAACTTTATAAGGTTGATCACATGCCATGTGTTGGGAATGCTACTGACATCCAATCTCTCTAGCTCGTAGCACCTAGAACGATGCACTTTTTCTATCTTGTACGGGTCTTCTCACTTGGGGCTTAGCTTTCTTTTTTCTTCCGATAGGCTCGCTTCATTCTTTCGTAGCACAAAGTCACCAATTTGGAATTGCATCTTCTGGACCTTCTGATTGTATACTCTATCCATCTTCTCTTTATAATTTGCTTTTGTAATTGATGCTCTCTGCCTCTTTTCTTCGATTTCATCTAGGTCTAATATCATCACTTTGGGATTATCACCCTCCTTTTATACTTGTACTCGAAGGCTGGAGTTCCCGATTTCTACCGGTGTTACTGCCTCATGGCCATAGAATATATGGTGTTTCTCTTGTTGGTTGTCGAACAGTTGTTCTATATGAACACAGGGTATTGGGTATTTCATCTACCCAACCAGTTTGCTTTCCTTCCAAAAACATCTGTATACCCTGAACTATAGTCCTGTTGGTGACTTCCACTTGTCCATTTGCTTGAGGATGAGCTATAGAGGTGAACTTATGTGTAATTCCTAACTTTGAGCACCATTCAGTGAAGACTCCGCATGTGAATTGTGTGCTATTGTCTGTGACAATAGTTTGTGGCACTCCGAAGCAACAAGCTATGTTCTTCCGGACGAACTTCCTTGCTACTTATGTTGTTACTCTTCCCAGAGGCTTGGCTTCCACCCATTTGGTAAAGTAGTCGATCGCGACTATTAAGAATCTTGCATTGCCAGTACTCTTTGGAAAAAGTCCAACCCAATCAATTCCTCACTTATCGAATGGTCAAGCTCCATATATTCCTATTAGAACAAGCTATGGTTGATGTGATAACTGAGCATTGATCTGGAAACTTTTACATTTGAGAACGAAGTCGTACGCATTGTTGAACATACTCGGCCAATAGTACCTTGCTCGAATCATCTTCTTTGCAATTGTTCTAGAGCCTTGATGCATTCCACACAATCCTTCGTGCACTTCCCTTAGAATTTTCCTTTCTTGTGATAGTCCTATACACTTTATCCATGGAGCCAAGAAACCTTTTTTGTACAAGGTTCTTTCTTTGTAGGCATAGTTATGGGATCGCAACTCCAATTTTCTGGCTTTCGACTTGTCTTCTGGCAACTTTTCTTTCTCAAAGTATTCTATCAGCTGTGTCATCTAGCTTACTTCTTCAGTCTGTACGGTTGACATGGTTGTAGTTACCGTACTTCTGACTGGGGTGAATTCTACCTTAACATCTTGGTGGCAGAGCAATGAATCAAATCCAGCTGTTTCTAGCTTGGTCAAGGCATCTGTGTTTGTGTTCTAACCCCTTGGTACATGTTAAACGTTGAAGTATTCAAGCTGGGTCATGAGTTGACGAACTTTTCCAAATACTTTATTAGCCGCTCTTCCCAAATATTGTAGTCTCCTAGCACTTGTTGAACCACTATATGTGAATCACTGAAGGCCTTAATGATTTTGACCTTCATTTTTATTGCAAGATCTAATCCACGTATTAAAGCTTTGTATTCCGCTTCGTTTTTGTTAATTGGAAATTCAAAACGAAGTGAATATTTGTTATTCTCTCCTTCTAGGTTGACCAATAGCAATCCCGCTCGGAAACCTTCCTTGTTAAATGCTCCATCCACGAATAGTTTCCATGCGACATCTTCCCACTTGGAATTTAATTTATTGATTTCAAAATTCTGTTGCGCATTCACTTTTTGTGCATCTTGGATCGTCATCTTTGTGATGAAGTATGCTAAAGCCTAGGCCTTTATTGCAGTTTGCGGGTGGAATTGGATTTCATATTGTCCCAACTCAAGAACCCACTTTGTCATCCTACCAGATGCTTCAGGCTTCCTGAGGATGTTCTTGACTGGATGATCAGCATAGACAGATGTCCTATGACTGTGGAAATAGGTTTGCAACCTTCTTGTTGAGTATACCAAAGCTAGAATTAGCTTCTCGACTGGCATGTACGCTCTCTCTTCACTTTGTAGTTTTCTACTAATGTAATATACTGGTATCTCCTTCTAGCCTTCTTGTCGTACTGGAACCAAACTGACTACATTCTTTGAGACTGACGAGTACAAATACAAGGTTTCTTCCAAGATTGGTGAGCTCAATGTAGGCAAATCTTGGAGTTGCTCCTTCAAGGAGTCATACGATTTCTGACTCTCCTCGTTCCACCTAAACTTTTTTACCTTCTTGAGGACTTCAAAGAGTGGGAAATTTTCCGTAGCTGACTTTGAAGTAAATCTATTGAGTTTTATCAATGATCCCATAAATATTTGTATTTCCTTTACTGTTCACGGTTGAGGGAGGTTCATTATAGCCTGTATTTTCTCTAGATTTGCCTCGATTCCCCTGGAGGATACCTTTTATCCTAAGAATTTCCTAGTGCCTACTCCAATTATACACATTTTAGGATTAAGGTTCATGTTGATCCCCCTTAGTGTATCCAATGTTTTCTTCAAATATTCCGCGAAGCTGCCTATCTTTTTACACTTGATAACCATGTCATCAACATATTCTTCCACATTTTGTCCTATTTGATCGCGAAATGCGCTGTCGATCACTCTCTGATGCGTAGCTCTCGCACTTTTCAAGCCAAAAAACATTTTCACATAAAAAAATATCCCAAAGCTTGTTATGAACGTCGTTTTCTCCTCATCTTCTGGATTTATTAGTATTTGATGGTATAATTTATACGCATCCAGAAAATATAGAACTTCATACCCTGAGATCGCTTCAACCAACTGGTCAATCTTAGGCAGAGGGTAACGATTCTTTAGAAATGCCTTATTTATATCAGTAACGTCTACGCACATTGTTCATCCTGCGTCAGCTTTATTAACCATTATTAGGTTCGCCAACCATTTGGGATACATTATCTCCTTAAGGATACCCACCTGAAGCAAAGCTTTCACCTCTTCTTCAATAGCTTCTTTCCTATCACTAGCGAAGCTTTGCTGTTTCTGCTTGACTGGTTTTACTGAATCACTTATGTTCAAAGAGTGGGTAGCAATTCCTGGTTCAACTCCTCCCATATTCTGTACACTCTATGTGAATGTGTTATTATGGCTTTGCAGGATTTGGATAACCTTTTCTTTCTCTGAATGTCGAAGATGCTTCCCTATTTTAATACACTTACAAGTGCCTTCATCATTCAAAGTAATAACTTCAGTTTTTTTTCCCCAGATCCACTGCTGACTCCCCCTACCTGAGTGACCTGTTATTAGAAATAGTTCTAACCATCTTTGCTTGCTTCAAAGTTTTTCTTACTTTCATCGCGATGACCATACACTACCTCGCTGTCTGTTGGTTTCCTCTTATTGTTGTGATTCCAGGTGGAGTCGGAAACTTGATTACTAAATGATACGTAGACTATATTGCCGTTGTTGTATTCATCCATGGTCCTTTTCCTTTTTGTATAAACCATTTCTGTGTATCTTTCGTCATTCTTTTCTCACCTCTCTCCCACTCTATTTTGCGATTATTTGCTTCCTCCGTTCTCACATATTCCTCGATCACTTTTTGAAAATCCCTTGGGGTTTTCGGGCATGTTCTTCATGATATCTTTATAGATTTCTCCTGATCTCATGCCCCCTGTAAATGTGCCCAAGGAAGATTGGAATGAAAAATCTCAAACTTGAAAACTTTCAGTGACAAACCGATTATGATACTCTGCGAGGCTCTCATCATTTCACCGAGCTATGTTGTTTAGGTATGCGATTGTTTTAGTGAACCTTTGCTTCTGATAGAAGCAACCCAAAAAAATTCTGACAATTATGCCCATGACCTAATGCTTCTTTTCGGAAAGTCTTCGTAACATGTGATCACCGGTCCCAATAAGAAAATGGGAAAACTCTTGCATACTAATTTGATTTCCACATCGCGAAATCTCATGTTTTTGCGATATTAATGCATAGATTCTTTCGGGTCTGTAGTTCCATCATAGATCTTAACGTGCAAAGAAAGCTTGGAATCTTTGGGCATTTTAAAATCCCAAAAATGTGGTGCTAGTGGTGATTTATCTGCATCGTCATCTGCCACTATCTCCCTTAACTCATCTTCGTACACAAGATTCTCGTGCCCTTGACTTGGTCTCTCATGTACCCTTGGAGATTTTACCTTGAGCGTTGCCAAGAACTGGCTATACAAGCTTTCTCTGTTTGCTTCTAGGAACAATGTGAACTCTCTCCTTTCCTTTCCTTGGTTTTTATTAGGAGACTCTGCTTCCTCCTCGTCATCTTCCGTATCTTCCCTGTTGTTTTCCTTTTCTCTGCTAGGGACGTGGGCTTGATTTTGGCTGGGATGCATGCTATTATTGCGTCCAGCCGCTTGTTCTTGTGTATGATGGTTATGGCTTTTATCATTTCTGGTGAACACCATGATTTACTTGAAGGATTCCAAAACGGGAAAAAAATCATTTCCCACGAACGACGTCAAATGATATGGTAATACGATCAAGTGAGATACTCGTTGTTCACCGTAATGTATCTCCTCCGCCAAGACAAATCCCGGAAGTAACTCCGGGGAAAACACTCTGACATTCAATTCAGTATTTTCCTTAGAGAACTAGAATTTTTCAGTTCAGTCTTACTTACCTATGCCAGTGTTGCTCTTCCTGTATTTATAGCCTCTCATGGTTGTGGATTCACATTGTTCGGGTTTGAGATCATAAGTTGCATCATGATCACTATCTTTCCAGTTCGTGTCTATGTACCGCCTTTCTCGGTTTATAGTTGAATCTACGATCACCTTTTTTCCTTTTTTATTGGCTCACTGTTGACTTGGACTTCTGGGCTGAATGGTCTTGGTTGTTCGTGAATCAAGATAGGGCTGGGTTTTAGAAATTATCAGTCTCTAGTTGGACTAGGTTTACACCAACGTCCATCCAGGAACCCTAGGTTTACACGTGGTATTTCCTATGGTTCGTATTTGGGATAGATTTCTCGTCCATCCAGGCTAGGAAATAATTGTTGGATTTGTATGCCTCCATAATTTTGTATGGTCTATCCCACGTTTGGCATAGCCTCCTAGTCTGGCTTCAGTGTTCCTTATGACTTTTTCATTGTACTTGGTGATATGCTACTTGTAGTTGGCTTCTTTGATGGTTGCGATTTTTTGTTGCTCTTTGAGGATATCCAAGTTCGCTCTCAAGTCTTCCTGGTTTCCTTCGTCGCTGTAGCTAATGATTTTTAGGTTGGGGATCCCTACATCTTTGGGGATGGCTGTTTCATGTCTATATGTTAAACTGAAGGGTGTTCTGAAGTTGATGTTCTTGATGTGGTTTGATATGCCTAGAAGACTGTTGGTAGCTTTTCAACCCATCATGTCCGCTTCCCTTCCATTCATTTTTGGATTCCTCAGACTATGGGCCTTAACTTTCCCGTTGGCTTGGGAGTGCACTAATGAAGTGAACTTCTGACTTATACTCAAGTCGCAAGACATCTTATTAAAGGCGCCACTTGTGAATTGAGTCCTTTCGTCCGAGATGATGGCCTTTGGTATACCAAAACGACTTACTATGTTCTGTCATGCGAATGAGATTGCTTTGGATGTGATCATGTTTAGAGGTTTTGCTTCTACTCATTTGGTGAAATAGTCAATAGCGATGATGAGGAAGTTTGCTCTGCCTAAGCCAACTTGGAAAAGTCCCACAATGTCTATTCCCCATTTATCGAATGACCAAACACTGTAAACTCTCTTAATCTTTGGTTGGGGTTTTCTTTGGATTGTGGCATTCCGTTGGAAGCTACTGCATTTCTAGACATGAGCATGCACATCTTCGAACATGGTTAGCCAATTGTACCCTGATCGTAGTATTTTCTTGGCCAGGGTTCTTGCTCCTTGGTTCGATCTGTATCATCCCTCATGCCTGTCTCCAAAAATGAGTGTTGACTCACGGGGTCTTATGCACCTGAGTTAGGCTCCTTTTTGTACAAGATGTTGTTGGAGTCGTCATAAGATAGTGCCATAAGCTCGATTATCCATGCTTTAGCTTTGTCCATCAGTAAGGCACCGTGTTCATATATGATTGATCTCATCCAAATTTTTCATCTTCGTGTACTTGTGCCATTGTTGTAGATGTTTTTCTCCGAGTTGGTATTAGCTCTACTAGGAAATCCTTTTATTTCTGAAGTGACGTGTATCCTGAGATAGCCATCTTGATTAATGCATCTACTTTAGTGTTCTCTGAGCGTAGGATGTGTGTAATATTGAAGTAATCGAACTGGAAGATGAGCTGCCTCATCCTTTTTAGGTATTTAACAAATTTGTTGTTCCTTTACAATATAGTCTCAAAGCACCTGCTGGACAATTTTCTGGGAATTTCTATGGACTTGAACAACCTGTATTATATTTCTTAGCACTAAGTCAAAAACATTGATAAGGGCTCCATATTCGGCTTTGTTGTTCGTGAGCAAGAATTTGAAACGGAGTGTATACTCGTGCTTCATTTCTTTCCGGATTGACTAATAGTAGTCCAGCTTGGCATCGTTATTTTGATGATGCCCCATCAACAAAGAGTGTCCATGTGCTCTGGTCAACTTTCTCTTTTACTTTAGGATCCGTCCCTTTGTCGTTAGTTTCTAGGTCCAGGTCTAGTTCTTCTGTCATGTCCATTAAAAAGTTAGTTACAGTTTGGCCTTGGGTGATGTCCTGGGGCTGAATGTAACGCCATGCTCTCCTAGTTCAATGGTACATTTCATTAGGCAGTCAAACGCCTCTGGTTTGAGGAGGATTTTCTTGACTAGATGGTATGTGTACACCACAATTAGATGGGATTAAAAATAAAATATTAGTCTCCTGGTCAAGAGTATGAGCTACTCTGTAACCAAGTAGTTCTTCTCAGGTCCCTGGAGATTTTGGCTAACTTAGTACATAGGCACTTAGCATCTGGATACTTGTCGCACTAGGACCGAGCTAACAACGTGTTCGGAGACTGCTAGGTATAGGTATATGATTTCTCCTATCTCGAGAGTGGATAGTATAGGAAAATGTTGTAGATCCTCTTTGAGTTCGTCGTATGCTTTGTGGTAGTCCTCTATTTATAAGACCTTTGAAACTTTCTACCCGAAATCAAAGAATGGAATTTTTTCTTTCGCTTTAAAGACAAAGCGACAGAGCGTGGCTAAGGAGCCGGTGAGAATTTGAACTTCTTATACTGATTAGGGTGGCGGTAGTGTCAGTAATGACTGTATTTTCTCCGTCTTAGCTTTGATACCTTTTAACGATACTTTGAATCCCATGAACTTGCATACTCCTACTTCGATGGTGCATTTTTTGGGATTCAGCTTCATTCCGATTGACTGGAGTGTGATTAGTGTTTTCTCCAGGTCTTTCAGAAACTCCTCAAGGGTTCTACTTTTGATGACCACGCCATCTATATATATTTCTAAGTTGTGGCCGACCTGGTAAGAGATTGCTTTTTTTTTTGTCCACTCATGGGTTGCTCCAACATTCTTCAGTTCAAAGGGAATTTTATCATAGCAGAATGTTCTAAAGCTTGTTATGACTACTGTTTTCTCTGTGTCCTCTGGGTTCATTCATATTTGGTGGTATCCTTTGTAGGTATTAAGAAAGACTGTGGCTTATCCTGAGATAGGTTTAACCAGTTAATCGATCTTGGGTAAGGGGCAGAAATCCTTTGGGCAATATCTATTGAGACCCGTGTAGTCAATGCACATTCTCCATCATGTGTCTGCTTTCTCACCATAAAAGGGTTAGTTTACTAGATTTGGTATATGACTTCTCTAAGTTTGCCTTCTTGTACCAGTGTTTTAACCTCGGTTTTAATGGCCTTTTGTCCGTCATGTTGAAAGATACCATGTTTTTACCAGACTGGCTTAACTGATGAGTCTACATTGAGTCATTGTATGGAGATGGAGGAATCAATGCCTCCCAAGTCTTTTAATGACCAGGAAAATGAGGTCATGTATTTTCTAAGTTATGATATCACTTTTGCCTTGATAGTCTCTAGCAGCTTCTTCCCTATCTTGACTTCTTTGAGTTGTCATATTCTTCTAATTGTACTAACTTTGTGCCTTTTCCTTGGTCACCCCCTTCCCCCCGCCTAGTTGAGATTCTCGCTAGTTCTTCTAGTTGATTGAGTGCACCATCTATCATGGTTTTCCTAGCGTGGTGGGATTCATTGCAATAGCTATATTTTTTTCGCAACCTGATCGTTTATATGCCCCTTAGTGTGGGAAATTTGATGAAAAGATGGTAAGGGAACCAGATGGCCCTGGCAAAGTTCATCCATGGTCTTTCTATACCACGAATTCGCAAAAGACTATACACTCTTTATCATTTTGACCTATGGTAACAGGGTAATTTGGCTTTTTCATACTATGGATGTTGTTTCCTTCTTAAGGTCAACTCTCTTAAATCTAAGCTTGTCGAAGCAGTCAATGAACAATATTTCTACCGCACTTCTAAAGTCCACAAATACCGGTGTACCTTGGAATTTTCAGCTTTTGTCATTTTGACCAAAGGGTCGTTGTGCGTTGATGCATTGTAGATCACATCCTTCTCGCTGAATGTTATTGCCTCTTCTACTAGCATTCTTTTCTCCACGATTCTTGTGGTGGTGTGTAACTTGTTTTCATCTTCCATGCATTGTTGGACATGGTTTTTGTGGATCCGTGAAAAGCGAATACCACTTTTATGAAATGTTGTTATCCGTGTTTTCCACATGCTCTGTAGTTTCTATCATTTTTTATTTCGATTTTGTTTGGCTTTGGGATGTGGGCGTGTTCCTCTCAGTGTTGTATGCATCGGGTCTTCCAGATTGGTGATGTTCCTCCTTGTATTGCATGAGCCGCCCTTGGCGCAGGAAGCCCTCGGTTTTCCTCCTAAGATCGTTGCAGCTATTTGTGTCATGATCGTGATCTCCGTAGAAGTTGCAATAGTATTCTTGGAATATTTTGTCCGCTAGGGCTTTCATTGGGCTAGGATCTCTGAACAACTCCTTAAGGTTCAGCCAAATTTCTCGCCTTGATTTGGTTAGGGTTCCTTCGGGAAGGGTGGGATTTCTGTGGTTTCATCTTTTCCTCTTGTGAGTAGGGCACCTCTCCATTTTATGATTTCCTCCCTTCTATGAGAACTTTGTCCGATTATTTTTCTCCCCACTAGTTTTCGAGCTTCTTGTTGTTTGCTTCTTCCATACGGATGAATTTTTCTAGAGCTTTCTAGAGATCCCTCGGGTTGTTCTATATTTCTGTTGTGAGTTTCTTATAGAAACCTCTTTATCTCATATCTTTCGTGAATGATCCTAGCGACATCTGGTGTGTGAGGTCTTTGATTTCCAGGTCCTCTGTCACAAAGCGATACTGGTATTCTGCTATTCTTTCTCCACTTCATTGTGCAGTGTTCATTAGCTCTAAAAATGCCTTTGTGAATTTCTATTACTGGTAGAACCTTCCTACGAATTGGTCTTCAAGTTGAGCACGACCTTGTATGCTTCGCCTAGGTAGGCTATCATAACAGATTATTGTGCTTCCTGCGAGGAAGATAGGAAAGAACTTGCATACCAGTTGGATAGGTGTGACACGGAACCTCGGGCTAGTCCTGTAAGAGTGCAGAAACTCCTTGGATCGGTATTTTTGTCATAAACCTTGAGTTGAGTTGGTAATTTGAGAATCCTTTTAGCATCACAAAGTTTTGTAGTTCTTCTAGAAACAGAGAGTGTCATGTTTCATCTTTAACGGCATAGTCTTTGGCATCTTGCCAGCTATATTTGATAACTTGCTTTTCTAGCCTCTTATTTTTCTCTTGCACGAGGCTGCCTTTTGTTTATTTGTGGGTGTTGAAAAATTGCATGTATAGATGTTCTTGGTTTCCCTCCAAGAAAGCTGTGAAGGATCGTATCTCCTTTTCGCCCGGAAGAGTAAAGTTTGCCTCCCGATCATATCCAAACTCTTGGGTCTCTTCCGCCCTGACGGACGGTTGTTACCAGGTTAATGGTTTAGGTGAAGATGGTGGTACATGTCCAGTCACTCTTTTCTAATGGCTTATGGTTCCTGCCACCATGGTTCTACAAGAACAATGGGAGGCCGTCGTCGTGCCTCTCAAAGATAGTATTTATAGCCCTAATTGCAGCTAACTACTAAAAAGTAGATAGTAGCAAGTCGAGGTCATCCACGAGAAAAAGAGGGTTTTTTCGAGTGTTAAAGTAGTGAAAAAGCACACGGAGAAGTCACTCTACGTGTGTGGTAACCAAGTTGGGGGGTTTTGAGTTTAGAAAACACTACGACTATTTTAAACTACT
>JAULKM010039015.1:0-13274 GCA_032355605.1 Rubia tinctorum
TTTATGATAAATTGGGTAATTTTGAGGAATGATAGTTTTGCTGATTCATGTGAATATGATTTTTGTGAATTTATGTTTGTAAATATGTTTATTGGACTGATATGGATAATGTGGGAATGTTTGATATAGGATTTTTGGCTGTGATTTTGGTTAAGATTTGAGGATGTCCTTGTGATTGTATTGTTATTTTTGGACTGTCATTTTGACTGTGGCTGATATTTGTTATCTTGATTTTGACTATAAATTGTGATGTATTGTGCTGTGATTTTACCGGTAATTTTGGTTTAGCCTTTAGGATGTAAATTGGGCGGTTATTTTGATTTTGGCTGTAATTTTGGCTGTCATTCTATCGGTGAATTTGATATAGGTTTTGCTGTAGTTTGGTTTTAATTAGGTTAGTTCTGCTCTAATTAGGTTAGTTTTCCAAGTTTTACCTTTGCATTAGTTCGGCTTAAAATACATAGCTTTATTATTTTGGCATAGTATAGTTAGTATTTTGTTTGGGGCTATCGTATGCACATGGACTTACATGCATTTTGCTGATTGCTACAAGTTGCATATTAATTAGTGTAAATATGTTGTTTTGAAATAATCCAAGTGCTTATTGCATCTCTCATTTCCTTGTGCGTCT
The DNA here is from genome assembly GCA_032355605.1 of Rubia tinctorum. Lineage (NCBI taxonomy): Eukaryota > Viridiplantae > Streptophyta > Magnoliopsida > Gentianales > Rubiaceae > Rubia > Rubia tinctorum. The sequence goes on from JAULKM010039015.1 coordinate 632, forward strand.
GATGTGTTTGCTATATTGAATAGACATGGCCCCCAAGAAGAGAGCAAGAGCAAGTCTCTGCCCCACCTCCACCTCCTATTCCAGCAGCTGAGCTTGCACCACCACAGGTCCCTGACCGTTTCATGGGATTGCTTCAGATCACCGGCGCTTGTGCTCAGAGGTGGGACACCTTATCTACCCGGAAGATTCAGGAGACCATCTTTGATGATGAACCATCTCTGGATACCTTATAGCTCAAGGTGTCGTCGGTCCTATGCCTCTTTGACAAAGGGGGTCTGAGAGGTTTCTTATCTCGAGAAGCGCCCACATATCCGAGGTATACCTTGGAGCTCCTTCCCACAGTCAAGACATACACTGAGGTGGATGAGATGCCTTGCGAGAAGTTCATTCACTTCCACCTGAATGACCGCTCCTATGAGATGATCCTCTTGGACATCGAGGCAGCTTTCAGGTGGAACACTATAGAGATCCGGGCTAGGCTTGATCTGGAGAGACGTACACCCAAGATGGAGAAGAGCTTCCTATTTAGGCATGCTATCACCCAAAATGTTCGCAATGCCAAGGACAAGAACAACACCTTCATTCATCCGGCGCTGCGCTATGTGCACCGTCTCCTCTCCTCTACTCTCTTTTGTTGCGCTGAGGCGACACATGTCCCCAACAATGAGATCCAGTATTTATGGGAGTTTACCGGTGAGGGGACGTGATACAGATATTTAGCATTGTATGAGTAAACACTTGGGAATATCCCCTGTCTCTGTGGACGACCCCAACTTGCACTTTCTACTTAGTTGTAGTTGGTAAGCAAAAGGGGCTTAAAATAGTATCTTTGAGAGGTACGGAGACGACCTCCCAGTAGCGGAGCAAACTAATCAGCCGGTCCAACCAGGCACGACTAGCACGAACCGCACAAGGCCACCACGAGGGCTCAACCTAGCACGACCCATTTCGTCTAACACAGCCCATGTCAGGAGTTCTTGGCACAGACCATTTCCCCCAACAGGAGCCGTGCTAAGCCCCAAAACGGGGTGTGCTATTTTGAGTTGGATGTGTGCCTTATCTCTTCTTTTCACTCCAGAATTTAATTAAGTACGGGCGCAGATCATTCCAATTCTTACGGTATGTGGATTTCAAGTCTCCAATTCCAAGACCATCCCACGGGGTATGAAGAATGACATGTCACGTGCTGAGACACTGAGCAAACCGAGGTTCCAGCCAATAGGACACATATTTGAGAATAAAAAAACATAGTGCTTTTTGCAGCTGCTAGGGTTTTAAGCTATTTTTAGGCCCAATTCCCTAGTACTATATATATGGGCCTATGTCTACTAGAGTTTAAGTTTATTCCCACTTTTTATCTTGTAGAGTAGGTTAGAGAGAGAGAAGAAAATACTCTTCCTTCTCTCTAACTAATTTTCCATTCTTCTTTTTATTTTTCTCTTGCCCAATATTGTTGAATCCAATGACATACTTGGCTTCAATGCTTAAGGAGTATGGATTTTGGGGATAGTATTGTGATTCGTGTTTTGATGTTCATTTTTTGAGATTTCATAGATCAACCTATTTCAATGTGCTTCTGTGTTATTATGTTGGATTGTTCTTAATATTCTTGTGAATTGCATGATTGTCACACATAGTTAGAACACACCAAAGTCTACTTTCATGTTGCCTAAATATTGATATCCCCCAGGGAAGGATACCTAAATGCGTTTGGGGTAGCAATTGTTTGGAACCATGTGGGTGTGTGCATGTAGGTTGCCATTTTGAACATTACGATCGACCATTCTCTAGTTAGCCAACTATTCGGTCTGAAGCGTTCCGGGTAGAGATAGCTAAAGTAGCAAACTATGATTACATTTGTGATCCTAGAGCCATCGATAAGTTGCCTACTTCCTTTGCCTTTGTAGGCCTAGTATTCCCAAACACTTAAAAATAAATGCCTCTTCCCCAGCAGCGGCGCCAAAATTTTTGAGGTCGCCATCGTATCTCTCAAAGTTACAATTTATAATCCCTAAATACAATTAAGTAGATAGTGGGATTTCCCTAAGGGTTTACACATATAAGGTGGATACTACTCTTATATTTTATATAAGCATGTAAAGAGGGTGGGGGGGGGGGGGATGGTTGGCTTTTCTTCGTATGAATTTAAAGACAACATAACTAGCAAAGTAAAGTAAAAATGCAAAACATGCAACAAGCTACTACAAAGATAGTAAAACACAAAGTACGGGACCTTGGGCGAAATTGATTTCCATTTCCAAGCCTCTTATCTATCCTTGAATCTACAACCTATTCATTACTTTTTCTACTCTTTGTGAAGACAAATCTTCTATCCTTATTTGATAGTTGTTTACACAAGTGAATTCAACATCTTGTGTTAAACTTCACTAATGACCCCTTTAGTTGATTAACGGCTAAACATATCCCATTAATGGAATTTAGTACCAAAAATAAACAAGTTTTGTAACACTTATAAACCTTGATAGAAATGTCTAAGTATTGAACCAATCTATGCATTTACTAAGATTAGTCAAGAACGTTCAACATTCATACACCTCTACTATATGCTACCTAAAAAAAAGACAAAGAGTTCAACATCCTCACATTTATCTCAATTATCAAATCACCAACCTAATTAGAAGCTCTAACTCATGCTCTTTGATTCCATATCAAAAGAGAGGAAACTTAGCTACCTTTTCCCAACCCTAACTAGTAATCATACAAGAATTTCATATTCTCAAACTTCCACCAACATTAATGCTATCAACAACAAATATTAAAATCTCCATAAATGCATAAACACAAAGCATTAAATAGGTAGAAAGGATTCTCAAGGCATGGGCTTGGACAAATTCATGCATAAACAAAGAGTGAAAAGATGAAGAGAAATGAAGAACTAGGATTTCCAAGAGATTAAATTTGGCCAAAAGAAGAGATAGGAAATGGGTGGCTCCAAAATGGTTTTTATAGCACCAAAGAGCAGAAGAGAAAAACAAAAACAAAAAGTGTAGCTGAATTCTCCCCGTGCGGGAATGGGCTCGTCTAGGCGGGCTGCCCATTTTCACCCTTCTTTTTGTTGATTCCTCTTTGCTTTGTCGCCTTGCCTTCTTGCCTTCAATTCTCCGATTCTTCTTGTCTTCAATATTCAATACCTTTTGTTGATGGCTTCAATCTTTACTATCTTGCTTGTCACCCAAAACTACTTAGAAAATTTATAAGAGCGCAAAAGTCGCTCCTAAATCTCCTAAGAGAATTTCAAGGCAAAACCCAAAATCTAGAGCAAAAAAATACACAAAAGTGATTCCAAACTGTCCTAAAACTACTACATAAGTTTAACACATCAAATCTCCTCACACTTGATCCTTCATCGTCCTTGAGTAAGAAAAGATTCAAGAACACAAAGAGTTTTACATATTCATTTTCTAACCCTAATATTCCCCCAACCAATACCTCACCAAAACCTCTCATCAGTATAAATCCCAAAATCAAAGGTCAAATGAGATTAAAAAATCAGACACAACCCCAATTCCTAAATCTACCCAAACCTACCAACCATAAATTCACTAATATTTACAAAAACATCTGAAAGTTCCGAATTGATAACCCAAAAGTCCAATGGCATAAAATGAAGTCAAAACCATATGAAAGGTTCAAGTACATACTTCACTTCTTACCAATATATGAACCAAAATGAAGTACGCAAAAAATCAATAATTGATAACCCTACTTCGTTTTCCCACTAAGTTACCCCATCCCAAGAAGTCCTATGATGTTAGACTACTCGATTCATCCATATGTCAACCACAACCTTATGAATCCAACGACGGTAAATGTGTAGATTTGTAACAAAATTTTCTTTTTTCTCTTTCTCTCATTTTGCTTAGGAGCCCTTTCGGGTTTTCAACCTAACCACACATCATATTTCTTAAGCTCACATCTCACTTACATTTTTTCTATAACTTTTACCTAGGCTGCCCTTTTGAGTTTTCTACCTATCCGGGCTCCTAGTGTTGCCTAAATTTCCCTCTCGGGTTTTCAACTTAGCGGGTTTGCTTTTTATTTTTTATTTGATATTTTTTATTTCAAATTTTCATTTTATTCATTTTTCAATTTTTTTCAATCTAAAGTAGCGATATGTACAGGTAAATAATTAACCCCCTCCCCCACACTTAAAACATACATTTCCCTCAATGTAAAACACCTAAGGCAACAATTTTAACTTTAAGGGAAAAGGAAAAATAACGTACAAGTTGTTGATGCAACGATTCCCCGAAAGATCATTGTCGGTGTTGGGCCTTCCAAGCCTCTTCCTACTCATGGCGTTTCCTCCGAGTTTCTTCATTACTAGTGAATTTCGTGGATTCGCCACTGATTAATTGGTCAATCTACATTCGAAGGTCTTCAATGTCGTCCGCCATAGCGGTTCTTCGTCGGTCGGCATGAACATTATACTCCACTTGGGCTCGATGAAAAGAATTTCGGTCCTCTCTTAGCCCATGCACCTCATGAAACAAGTCTTTATAGGAATTTTGATGTCAGGGTGTGTTGTAGGAATACCAACTACACCTGGAGTGGTCTTGGTAGTGCGGTTCAATTCAGTCTCAAAAGTGGTCTTGTATGCCAAGTCCAATTCAATGCAAAGTACCTCTATTGGGGTGTCTTATCTGGTAGAGGAAATATCCATAAACTTCACTGTTCTCCCATACAACCAAATTCCTTTATAAATCTCCACAATTATGAACATTTCGATTCAGATAGCCTTTTCTGTGAGAGGAAGTATGAGCCACTTAGGCCTTGTCTCGCAAGACCTTCTGGTACTTGGATGTTCAAATGGTTGGCTAACACCGTAACTGACTGCCCATGGAAAGCTCACCTCCTCGATATAATTTCTTAGCTTTCTCACGACATTTCATCACCAAAATATCTACCCAATTTGGACGGCCGGCGCTAGCTCTTGTCACGGACCAAAGAAACCTAATGTCACTGGTGTGGGCATGTGTGGGCTCGCTGTGGAAATAGAAGGTTGAGGCTAACAGGCGGTAAACGTAGGGCAAGGCGGGGTGTAAAGTTGAGGAGCTTCTGTCTTTGTCAGTCTGGACTGTCTTGGTTATGATATGCCAAAATTCGGTGTCATTATAAGGGGGAGTGGTTTCATACTCATAATCAGACTAGAAAACAGTTTTCAAATCCTTGTAACTCACTTCATTGTTCACATCATGTAAGTGGAATGTGATATATGGTACATGGTTTCCATCCTCATACACCCGGTCTATGTGTTTCTCTACGGTGGCTAAAAACTCTAGTGTGTACCTCTCGTACATTGGAGATGTTTTGATCATGAAACATATCAAACCCACCTTAGATAGAAGAACCTCGACCGGCTGCATTAACTCGTGCAAATTCATAGCATCGAAATAAAAAGTTTGGTTTCTTGAATAGGCCGGCCTACAAGCAAATCCCACCTTCTTTCAAACTCACCTGTGATGTGCCTTAACCCCATATACTTCTCCGTTGAATGTCTAGGGGGTGCAAGGAACTCGCACCATCATGACTAACTCACTTTTTTGGGGCCATGAGTTTTTAGCACAATATACCAAACACCACAAGAAACAAGGCTTCATAAACAATCAATCACCACAACAAGCAGTGCTGCATAACAATATTCACCACAACCCTCAATGCACCATAAAATTATCAATCACCATAGTAAGTAATGCTCCACAATACTATTCACCACAATAAGCAATTATTCTCAAAAATACTCCTAGTGGTCAAGCACAAAAATCCATCAAGCTCCAAGAAAAAAATAGCTCCAAAAATCCAACAAAAAATTTAAAATATAGCACATCACCAAAAAAATTCCAACACCTCAAATCAACTAAGCAACAATACCCCAATTTCCAACCAACCACAAGATAAGCACAAAATTATTTCAAAAAGTGAAGAGGATGAATAGGGAGAACACCTTTCTAAGTAAGTCCAAGCAGTTCATTGCTTCCCAGGTGACCAATTCAACCCAAGAATTAAAATTCCCACAAGTTATTTTTTTGGAAAAAAGATTTGGATTGGAAGATTTAATGGGTGGTAGGATAGATTGGATGAATGGAGAAGAGGGTAAGAAGGTGGGTAAGTGTGGAATGTTGGTGGAAAGGATAAATGTTGGATAGAAATGGTGAAATTTGAAATATGGAAATGGGTTTTGAGAGAGTTCTTGAAATGGCGAAGGGAGGAGAGGGTGAAGAAAGAAATGGAGAAAAGAAGAGGCCGGTTTTTCCTTGTCCATCGGGCGCCCAAAGCCCCACACGTGCGACTTTCCTTGTCCATTGGGCCTCCTCTTTTTTCTATTTATTTTTTCCATCCGGCCTCCTTTTTTCTATTTATTTTTACTTGTCTTTTTTTCTGAATTTTTTTTATTTCCCCTTTTTTTGGCCAACTTTCTTCCACCAAAATTGTCTTCGATTCTCCAATGCCATACCCATTTCCCTACACAATCATGGAAAAACACAACGGTGATAGAAATACAATAAAATAGAATAAAATAATGAAAAATAGCGATAAAAATCAATTTTAAACAATATTAACAGAATGTCACGAATGACGATCCGGATGATAAAAACCACGTGTACTTAACATCGTTGGCATGACTTACTCCATTCATTGGCTTTATTGACTTATTGGATCAAGACGATCAACATCCTCGCCTTTTTATGGCACAAAGCTCTCGTGGTAGAGTTTCAAACGTTGTTTGTTGACCTTGAAGGACTTGGACGTAGCTCGATCAATAATTTCCACCACACCATACGGGAATACTGTTACCACTTTTTCGTATCTCCCCAATTCTTGCAATCCAGCGCGACCTTAGTTTCCTGGGAAATAGATGAAGGAGGGATTTAAATAGGAGGACCTTTTGACCCACGTCAAAATACTTCCTATTGATCATCTTGTCATATCATACCTTTGTCTTTTCTTTGTAGATCTCAGCATTCTCATAGGATTATCTTTTTATCTTCTCAATTCTTGCAATTCCAACTTCCTATGAAAACCGGCCTCATCTACATCAAGGTTAAAGCTCTTGACCGCCAGTAGACCTTGTGCTCTCTTTCCACCGGTAAATGGCAAAGCTTTCTAAAGAATGAGTGGTATGGTGACATACCGATCGGTGTCTTATTAGCTCTCCTATAAAAGCCACTTTCTAGGACCGGTCGAATTCAAGAGCATGCTTATTTCCCATTCAAGAGCATGCTTATTCAATGCAGACCAATAAAAGCCACTTTCTAGGACTTTCCTAGCGGTCCTCTTTGCTCCAAAGTGACCTCCACATGCATAAGAATGACAAAACTCATGAATTGAATGAACTTCATTATTGGGGATACATATCCTAACAACTTGATCGACACAATGTTTCCACAAAAAGGGATCATCCCACACACAATACTTTTCATCACTTCTTAGCTTATCTCTTTGAGCCTTAGAAAAATTGGGAGGAAATTTACCGGAGACAAGGAAATTGACAATGTCGGCATACCATGGTTGGAGGTTCCCGATTGTGAACAACTATTGGTCGGAGAACTCATCATATATTTGCTCCGTCATTGGTAATTTTACCTCAACTTCTTGGCATGGAACCAATCGGCAGAAATGATTGACTACGAGATTCTCCGTGCTCTTCTTGTCTCTTAACTCCAAATTAAACTCGCTCAAAATCAAAATCCATTTAATCAATCTTGGTTTGGCCTCTTTCTTCGTCATCAAGTGACGAAGTACCACATGGTCAGTGTACACAATAACTTTGGGACCAAACAAATAAGATCAAATTTTCTAAAGAAAATGCCACCACTAGAAGTTCTTTTTCCTTGGTAGAGTAGTTATTTTGGGCCTCGTTGAGAGTCATGGATACATAGTAGATGGCATGAGACACCCTCCCCACCCCTTGACCAAGTACTGCTTGGATAGCGTAATTACTCGCATCGCACACGATCTCAAAAGATATGGAATAATCTGGAGGTTGAATGTTAGGGAGCCAAAACCAACCTTCACTTCAATGAATTGATGACTACTTTACGAACCCCGTCCACCACAAATTCAACTTCCTTTACTTGCATAAAATAGATGCAAATTTTTATGAATCCTTTATGAACCTGCGATATAATCCCGTATGAGCAAGAAAAGAACCACTTAGCGCACATTAGTAGGATAAGCCAATGTTTGAATCGTGTCTATGTTTGCCATGTCTACCTCATCACCCTTAGAGGAGACAATATGGCAAAAGACAATGCCTTGTACTACCATAAAATGACATTTCTCCGAATTTAACACAAAATTAGTATCAATTCAATGCTTAAGAACTTGTGCTAAATTTGTTAAACAATTGTCAAAATAATTACAATGAACGGTGAAATCATCCATGAACAATTCAACAAAATTTTAAGAAATTCTGATAAAAGGCTTACCATACACCTTTGGAAAGTGGCGAGGGCATTACATAGCCCAAAGGGCATATGTCTTTAATCTAACGTACAAAAGGGGCACGTGAAAGTTGTTTTTTCTTGGTCCTTCGGGGAAACGACTACTTCAAAGCAACCCGATTATTCATCCAAGAAGCAAAAGAATGGATAAATAGCTAGTCTCTCAAGGATTTGATCAATGGATGGTAATGGGAAGTGATCCTTCTGGGTTACTGCATTTAGCCTTCGGTAGTCAATGCAAATGAGCCACCCATTTTTGACACAGGTGGGAACCATTTCACCCTTTTTATTCTCAACTACCATCACCTTACTCTTCTTTGACACCACATGAGTTGGAATCACCCACTTGCTATCTGAAATCGGATAAATCATCCCCCTTGAAGCAATTTTAGGATCTCCGCCTTCACCACCTCCATCATAGGTGGATTCAAGAAACATTGGGATTTTCGTATGGGTTTTGCATTATCTTCCAACAAGATTTGGTGCATGCAAGTGGATTCTACCCTTGATGTCGGTAATAGTCCATCCAATTGCTTCCTTGTTTTCCAGCAAAACCACTATTAGCTCATCTTCTTGCTCTTGGGGAGCTCACTTGAAATTATGACTGGTGGTGCCTCTCTTTCCTCACCATTTAATTCAAAAACATCTTGCACAACATCTTCAACAAAATCTGTAGCATGGAATGCATATTATTCACTATGATACTTCATAGAGTCATTTACGTTAAACTCTACTTTAATCCCATAAAATTCCATGGTGAGGGTACCATTATGCACATCAATCAGCGTCCTTCATGTTTTAAAAAATGGCCTCCCCAAAAAAATTGTGGTGCCATGTTTATTTTGATCAATGTCAAGGACATAAAAATCTGCGTGGAATATTAAGGAATCCACCTTAACCAACACATCATCGACAATACCCTTAGGTTATGCACTAGAACGATCAACCAATTGGATTACCACCCCGGTTTTGTGCAAAGTACCTAAATTGAGACTTTCATACAAAGAGTGAGGAATCAAATTTATTGATGCACCTAGATCAAGCATGGCTTTTTCAAAATGTGTGTGTTCTATCATGCAAGGGATTGTGAAAATGTCGGGATCGCTACACTTAGGGGGTAACTCATTTTAACACAAAGCAGAAACATATTCATTTTTTCCCATTCTTTAGCTTATTATTGGCTCTTTGTTTTCTATTCACAACACATAATCACTTAAGAAATTTAGCATATCTATAAAATTTTTCAATAGTATTAAAAAGAGCGATATTTACCTCACACCTACGAAAGACTTTGTAGAAGTCCTTCTTATCCTCCTTCCTTCGTTTGTGTTTCAAAGCCTCCGGAAATGGTGGCTCCAGCAAATAGGAGGGGATTTCCGCCATCTTTTCCTTCTTGTGAGGAAGGGATGAAGGCTCGGGAATGGAAGTTAATTTTTCAATAATGATCTCCTTTTCCTTCTCCTTCCCCTTTCTCACTTTATCATTGGCCAATTTCTCAGCCTCTTCTTCCATATCTTTCTCAAATACCTTAAACCTTGTAGGCACATTACCACTTCTCAAAGTGATAGAACTTGCATTTTGTCGCGGATTAAACTCTAGTTGAGAAGAAAGTTTTCCCGAATCTCTCAACTCCACGTGATTCAAGATTTGATCCATTTGGCTCCCTTGAGTATCTAATTTCTTGATGCTAGATTTGGTATTCTCTTGGAATTTTTCCCCTTTCCGCACACAAACTCAACCTTCCAAGGTCTTGCATCAACTCATCCTTTGACATCCTCGAACTCTCACCTTGATTGTGGTGTTTATCTTGAAGCCTAGGAATTTTTGTTGAGGAGGATGATATTGTTATTAAGGAAGGCGATAAGGTTGAGCATTTTGACTCCTCTGTACATTTCCATACAGGAGATTTGGGTAATCTCGATTACCAGCATTGTATGGATGATTTTGGTTACCTTGACCAGCTTGATAACCTTTATTCCCTTGATGACCTTAATACCCTTGGTATCCCATGGCATTTACTTCCTCAACATAATCATCTTGAAAATGAGGACAAGTATCCGTAGGATGTGCCAATGAACAAATTTCCCATGATTTCACATCAGCACATTTATGGACTTAGTCATTAAAGACTTCACCATAGAAGCGAAGGCCAACATTTTATCCTCAAGCTTTCTATTTTTAGAGGGGCATTGGTGTTGTTGGGGTTTTTCCTTCTCAAATCGGCCCTTGAACAAAAGTTCCTCGACTCCTCGGCTAGGTCCTCATAGAACTCCAAAGTCTTCCTCGAGGTCTTGTTCCCAATAGAACCATTACAAGATCCCTTAACTACCCTTTGTTCTTCATTAAGGAGTCCATTGTAGAAGTAGAAGACGAAACCCCCCTCCGAGTAGCCATGATATGGACAACTTGAGAGAAGTTTCTTGAACCTCTCCCAATAGTGATAGAATGACTCTACGTGCAATTGGAGGATGTTGCTAATATCCTTCTTCAACGCGGGGGATTTTAAAGTAGGGAAGTACTTGTTTAGAAACTTCTTCTTCAAATCAATCCAAGAGGTGATGCTCCTGAATGGAAGGTAGTGGAGCCAATCCCTTGCGGCATCTCGCAATGAAATTGGAAAGGCCTTCAATTTGTAGAGCTCTTCATCCACCTCTTTAGGAATCATCCCACAACAAACCATGTGAAAGTTGAAGAGATGTTTGTTGGGGTGCTCCCTTGGCCAACCAAGAAATGAAGGTAGCAAGTGTATCAATCTGGATTGAAGCTCAAAATGCCCATTAGGTCCAACCGCCTGATAGGTGATGAACATTGGTTGTTGCTCAAGTTTGGGAGCCATAGTCTGCCTCAATGGAAATTGCCTCAATGGGATACCTCCTCCTTGAAAGTGAGGGTGTCAAGGTCCTCCTTTCGAATTCTCATCTTGATGGAGATCCCAAGATGACTACCACCATAAACGAAGACATTCCACGGATTGATCAACATTCAAGGGTTATATTCAGGATCCTCTAAGTGACATGGCTGGAACAATGACAAGGCCAAGAACGAAGCTTAGGATATGGCATTGAATCCTTTGATGGATCAACTTCATGATGAAGAATTCAAGAATAAGTGAGCTAGGGCTTGGATTAATTATTCAAGCTTGCCGATTAATTGAAGACGTAGTGAAGAACACTATACTCTTTTTCCCACTAGGTTTTTTTAATGAGGCAGTGTGATCATTGTAATCTATTGTAACATTATTTTATTTCAGTCCAATAACTCGGCCATGTGGGCTTTTGAAGAGTTAATATTTTTGAACCTAGTCCATTAGGGTTTTTGAAAATAGTCTTTTATTCTGATTAGAATTAGATTTGGTAAGATTAGATAAGGTAATATTTTTCTAGTCTAATTCTAATTAGAGACGGCTGAATTAGGGTTCAGATTTGGTATTTTAGTTAGATATGATTTTAGCTTCTTAAAGCTGCCATAAGTTGATTCAGATTCCAATTATTTTTAGGGTTTGGGTTCGAAATCCTCTCTATAAAAAGAGATAGATGGCCGTGTATTTTACCACCTTTTGTCAATCAAACATTCTGAATTTTGAGTTTATACTCATTGCTTGAGAGCATCTTCATTGTTTCTTAATCATGCAGGTTAATTAAGTATCAATAACCTTATGATCTAAACCTGCGGGCTATTTAGAGTGCAAGTCAGAATTGAGGGTACCCTGTGGGCTAGACGCTTGAATTTTGTGTGTTTATACTAAGTTGGGCGAAAACTAAGTGTAGACAAAGATCTAATTTCCACAATCCAGAGTCTTTGCAAGGAGATTCATATCAGTTGGTATCAGAGCAAAGCAAAAGAGCCATGGATGAGACATCATCAAGGGTTTTTGAGTTTTTCTTGAATTTATTTTTGAAATTTTCATCTTAAAATTATAAACTCTTTCATGTCATATTCTGACTATTTTGTTTGATCTTACTTAGCAAGAAGGTTGAAACTAGAGTCGGAGGTCGTCGAAGGGTCCGAGAGTTAGAATACTTCGGTATTACTATCTGCCTTCACCTTCATCAATCGAGTTAGGAGGACGTCGAAGGGCCTGAGCGTTAACAAGTATTATCTGCCTTCACCTCCCGGTCAGTTTCGTAGATCTAGGTAGCTTATACAGTTTTATGTGCTTGTGATATTTTCTTCCACTC
>JAULKM010039025.1:0-13273 GCA_032355605.1 Rubia tinctorum
TTATACGTAGGTAAAGATATTAACGGTCAAACATGTTTCTCGAAGAGCGTAATAATGATTGCTGTGTAATTTAAGCTAGGACGGAGGGAGTACGAGTTATGCAAGTTTGTCGAGTTCATTTCTAAGTCATCCCTCCTCTCCTCGTTCATTTATCATTGACACAATTTTTATTTAAATATATTCATTTTATTTAGCACATTCCAAATATACTATGGTTTAAGAAAATTTCAACCGTTCAATTTATTTTTTCTTCTTCCTATTCATTTTGCTCCACACAATATAATATCTTCTAAAAATTGTGTTTAAAAGTGAAGTGCCGAAATTAAATGAATAGGGAGAGTATAAAGAGTAGATTATGAAAAGGAGACGTGAGGATAGTGTAGTGATATTGTAATATTTCTGTTTTGTTGGATGTGACATCACAACTTTAGATGTTTGAATTTAAGTGAATGACATGTGTATGTGAAATTGAATTTAGAATGAAAAATGTAAAATAAGTAGATGAAATTAAATGGATTTAAGTGAATGAAACGTGTGACACATCCAATGAACACAGGAGAATGGTGCTAAAAATATGAAAACAAAAAGGACAAACGTCTTGTTGTGGCACTTTAAGATCACGTGTATTATCATTATTCAAGTCTAGAAACATCTAACGATTCCCGGTCCCCTCTGACTCTGATTTACCATCACTGAGATTCGTTCACTGTCGTCCAAGTAGCCTCCTCTTCACTCCAAATCACTCATTCAATTCCTTTGTCTTCCCGTTACGATAATTATTGTATTGGGCTAAAGCATGTGCAGTGGTTCTAAAAAAAATTTATAGTGGATTTAGTTCATTAAATATACAATTTTTCTATTCCACTTCGTCAATAAAAATTATGAATTCTATTTTTATTTTCATAATAGTTAAAATCACTTTATGGATCTCACTTAATTTTCTCTATTTAACTCATTAATGTTACATTCAATACTTAATTTAAATAAATTTGTCTACTCAAAATAAATTGAAATGTGAAAGTTAATAACACACTAGTAATTTTTGGATTGAACTTATTTTTTAAAATTATTTAATGAATAATAAATAAAAATAACCATGTTTTTTTTCAAAAACAATGTAATTTCAATTTTTAAAATAAAAATTAGAATTTTTTTAAATTTTTTTTTAAAAAAATGAATTATTTGCAAAATCTAAAAATTCAGCTTTTAAAATTTAAAAAAAACAAGGGACATTTTGCTGCCTCGTGACTCATTCAGAGGCTGCCACGTGGTAGCTTTGGAGACAGAAATGATGCCACATCACATGGCCATCTGACAAAATAGAAAATTGAGCCAGGTTGCTGATGTTGGCAATCGGTGAGAGGTCTCAATTAATTGAGACAACTTTGAAAACCCCCATTGTAGGGTTTTGAAGTTTAAGTTCAATTTCAGAGTGGTTCAGTTCCGATTTGAAATCACTCTGAAACCCCCACTGTACATGATTTTAAGTGTTAAAATAACCCTAACTTTTGATTGAATGTGCCAATATAACTCTGCAATCTCAAAAAGTGTCAATCTAACATTTGACTATGTTGACTTTTTAGCCAACGTTTTTTTGCCCGGATTATGGTGAAAAGATAATTTTGCCCTTGGCTTAAAAAATAATAAAAAAGAAAAAGCAGAAAAACTTTCTCTCCTCGTCTCCCCCCTTGAATCCGTTGTTCTCCTCTTTTTCGTCAAAACCCTCATTTTCTTTTCCAGTGAATCGGCGGTGGTGAATCAGTGAACTTGTTTCTAGACGAAGACAATGTCGAGGCCAGTAGTAGCTGTTGTAGGGGCGTTGCTAAGATTAACCGGAGCTAGAGGTTAGGTGGCGTCGCGAGAAAAGCGGTCGATGGACGTCAAAATTGCTCAATTTGAGTGGTTGTGGAGATGTCGCGGCTTGGCGAGCTAAGGTCTTGCCGGCGAGCGACCGCTAGGCCGTGCAGGAATCGTACGGGCTGAAGAGCTCACCTTGCCGCCACCAACGAAGCCAGAGGAGCTCTGACCTTCAACACCACCATGCAAGTCTGGTAGATCCGGCATACAGACACCATGGCAGATTCTGGTAGCATCATCGCTTTAGCATCACTCAACGAAGTCGAATTCGTTGCCTTGTGAAACAAATGACTCGTTGTAGTTTGAAACCCTTGGAATTTCTCGATAAGCGGGTTTTCAGTGGCCGAAGTGATGAAGTAGGTCGGGTGGTGGATAGGGCGGCAGTTTATGGTGAAGAAAGTGGGAGAGAGACGACGAAGCTAGATGGTGGCGGGCTGGGTGGGGTGGTGACGTGCTGGGTGGGGTGGTGGCAGGCTTGGGTGGGGTGGTGGCGGCGACAGGAAATGGTGGCGGGCAGGAGGGAGCGAGTGGTTGTGCGGTGATGGGAGTTGTGAATCGAGGGTGGTGTGGATGGTTGTGCGGTGGCAAGAATATATTGGCGGTCGAAGAACACGGCGAAGGAAGAAATGAAGCAACCATGTCACAATTGATTTGTTCAAAGGGGGTATTTTTGTCCTTTTAGTTTCTGATCATGCATGAATTCACTTGGTCAATGATGGAATTAGAGAGTTTGGTTATATCGATACAATTTTTTTCAAAAGTTAGGGTTAGATTGACACATACAATAATTAGTTAGGGTTGAAAGTAGCACTTTCTAAGATTACAGGGTTATATTAGCACTTTCAACTTAAAGTTAGGGTTATAAATGTATTTATCCTTTATTATTGTATGCTCTCTCGTCCTAACGTAAAAGTTTTATAATTAACTTTTTATACGGATATCTATGTATGCTAATGTGGTACGAAATGTGGGGAGAATAAAATGAGTTGGTCTAATTTCATTCATAAATTTCAATTAAATACTCACTCTGTTTCATTGGATGTGACACACTTTCATTTTATGACAAGATTCTTTCAATTTCTTCCAATCATTTTACTATTTACTTTCTAAATTCAATTTCATCCACTCATTTTACTCACAAAAATTCAAACACTTAATTCTATGTTGGCACATACAACAAAACGGAAGTAAAGAAATAGAAAATTTTCGTTGGGACAAATGTAAGAATCTTCGCGCAGTCAGAAAATAGTTTACGTAAGAACTTCCGAGCTAGGTAGTACAATGGAGGGAGAAGAAGACAAAATGGTAAGGAGGGTTTGCGTTGTTGCAGCATTAAATTGTGAATGTGAATTAGGTGTTGGCTGGACCACCGGAAACAGTTATTCAAATGGCTGCATTTTAGGAGGGACCATATTTCCGACACAGGCAGGGAGGAGCCATGAAGTAAAAGGTATAAAACCTTGAGACGTGCTTCGTTTTCGATCGTAGTTTCCCATACTCCATCAACCGTCGTCTTCTTTGGTAAATTCATGTGCCTGTCGTCTTCTTCTTCACAATCAATCATGATTCAATTGAACTTCACCTTTTTCTTCGGATATGTCGGCAGGTGGTTAATTGCGCTTCTTTCTATATGCTTCCAGTCGTCAGTTTTGAGACGACTCTTGATATGTCAATAATAACGAAATACTGACCTTTCCATAGAGGAAAGATAAAGATGGTAGATTCCATATTAATTAGGTTTTCTTATAGGTTTAGATAGTAGATGGTAATTTTCTTATACACTTTAGAAATTTATTTCCGTTTATATTTTAGTTTGTAACTCTATATATTATAATTCTCATTATTGATGTGATATCAATGCACCATAATAATTTTTTTAATTTATTTTATCATCAAACAATTATCAAGATAACCCAACTTGGTTAATCTACATTCACATCAACAATGTTTGAAACTGGACATGTAAGATCCACCCGCATTATCAAGGACATAACTTGACCCTTGGCCTTAACACAATATATTTTTTATCGGTATAAAACAATTCTTGAAGTTGATACAAATATCAAAACTACCACCATAAATGAAAACATGTCACAGCTTGATCAAACATACAAATGATATGTTCGAGATTCTCTAAGTGACATGGCAGATCCTATAACTAGGGATAAAACGGAGTTTAGAGATGTGGATTTGAAAGCTTTGATTGATCAGCTTCATGATGAGGAGTTGATGAATAAATAAACAATGTCTTCGATTAATTGTTCAAGAATGTTGAAGTATTGAAGACATCGCGGAGAACACTATACTTTTTTTCCCACTGTTTTTTTAAAGAGGTAGTGTGATCATTGTAAATTGTTTCATTTTGGAATAAAGCCATTAAACTCAGCCATGTAGGCTTTGGAAGAGTTTCATTTCGACTAATCTTCAATTAGGGTTTACAATATTCAGTTCTGATTTGTTTAGAATTAGATTTGGTAAGATTAGATAAGACAATATTCATTCAATACTTAGCTTGATGAATTTCGGCCATATCTCCTTTTAAATTAGTTATTTTAGATATATATGGTTGTACCTTTTTTAAGCTACCATAAGTTTTTTTCTGTTGCTGACGGGAATTACCAAATCCCGTCTTCTTTCTGATTTGTACTGGCCGAATTATACCCTATAAATAGGGGAGACCTTAGACGAATTTTACACACAATCTATACACCATATATTCATAATTTTGAGTTATTACTCTTTGCTTACGAGCGTTTCATTGTTGCTTAATCCCGTGGGTTAATTAAGTTAGCAATACCCTTCAAATCTGTGTGTTAATCCCGCAGGCTAGTTAGTGAACAGTTTGTGCAGCTGTGGTAGCTACAATCAAGAAACCATCAAAATTTCTTAATCTAGAGTTTTCGCGAGTAGATTTATATTAGATTCGCTCCTCTTTCCTGAAGCAAACCTGAAAGAATGTAAAACTATTCCTTAAGAATATTGTGATCTTTCCCCTCTTTTTGGTGTCGTGAAAGCGCTTAGTATCCGTCGAGGTCGAGGCTAAAGCGTATGGTGGAGATTTTGGGTGGAGGCTGAAAGTATCGACCATAGCTGAAGGCGCTCGAATGTTGGGTGAAAATATTCGGTGGAGAGGATGCGTATGAGAGAAGGTGGAAGGAGGCATATAATTGAGAGGAGGTGATGGGAGGTTATTGTTGAAGTGTATGAAGAGGAAAGAGGGCTACAGTCGTTTATGGAAAAAAAGGCTAAGGAAAGTATAAAGAGAGGGAAACCTTATTTCTATTTGCATAGTTGGGTAATTTGGGCTAAATAACCCAACAAAGGAAACCACCTTTAATTGATATGGGTTCGCCTTTAATCGGGTCTGAATCGTCTTTAATCGAGGTTTATTAAAGATGGTTTCTCAAGAACCGCCTTTAATCAAGTTCAGACCGCCTTTAATAAAATGATAGGGACCCAAAAGAATTAAGTTCTGAATTCGAAAGCTTCAACTAAAGGCGTTTTTTTCAATAATTTGATGGAACTGCCTTCTATCATTGCATTTAACCAAAAAATCTCCACTAGTAAACACAACTAAACTTTAACCATTCTTTTTTTCATTTTAGTATGCAAATCATGTTCGAAACTTGTAAAATTTTAAAAAAAATGAAATTCAATCAATTTTAATTTTTGTATATGTTTCTTAGAAATTTGGAGATTAGTTCAGCTCCAATAATAGAGGCTTTGACTATTTTTTAAAGATTGGAGATGTCTGAAGATCATAGCATCAATTCTTTAGTGACTCAAAGTGAATAGAAAGGGAAAATGATGCAATTTTTAATAGAAGTGAAGCGAGTCGTGTTTTTGAGATAATTTGTTTTACTGTTGTTAGTTTTTTTTCATTCAGTGGAAATTAGTTAGGTATGCAACGATTGAATACAGTTATGGATCCTCGATATATCATGTTTATTTCCATTATTTGCATTTTATCCTCAGTATTTTTCTTATGCGGTATTTGGATTATGTTCAAATTTTATATTCAGTGATCTTTGCGAGGAAGGAATTGAGTACACCTGCATATTCGTTTGAGGGTTGATGGTAATCATGGAGATATTAATGCAATTTCAGCAGATGTTTCTAATTGCAGCTATGGATGTGATAATGACGATTACGAAAGCAAATAAATTAACCCAAGTGTTTTGGTAATAGATGTCATTTGTTTAGATGATCAGGTTGGTTAGTTGCATCTTTATTTCGACATTGTAGTTATGAATTTTTTTTTGTCCAATGATGGATATAGTAGACGTATGAGACTCTAATTTTTTTTCCAGATTTTTTAGGACCAGAAATTCTACAATGTAGTATATTTTTGCAAACAATTCACACTTAAAAAAAAGTGCTGATTCGACCCTCAGTTTATAAAATACGAGCAAATATAACCCTAAAATTCTTGTTTATGTTCAAATGATTGGCCCACTTCAGGGGTAAAAATGTTCGAAATTATATTTAAAATAGAATAGGGGTATTTTGATCATTTCCAGTGTAGTCAACGCCAAAATTTGATCGATCAATGCCAATCATCAACACCAAGGTTATGAGTTTTTGAATCAATGCCGCCGGTTAAGAGATTTATTTGCACTTTTAAAAAATTGGAGATTATATTTACAGTTTTAAAGAACTAAATGGTATAAAAGTATTTTACCCTAAAAATTACAATAATTATTTCATCCTAAGCTGTTTTTTTCTAATACTTAACCTTACCTTTAAGCCACAATCAAGGAAAGGAACGGCGGTCGCTCAGTTGATGCTGGGTACCAAAATGAGATAAAGAATTGAGTTTGGTAAATAAATGGAGCATATATAGTGAAAAAGTCAGGAGTCCTAATCCTCAATGCTACATATTTATTATCATTTTTTTCTGAAAACATATTTAATATCATTTGAACTAGTGATGAAGAAAAAGAATATTCATACGTGATAGAATGTAAAACTCACAAATAATTATGACTCTGTGTATTCATATATAGTGAGTACAAGACGTATACAAGACAGAATTAGATATGGAAAATGATATATACAAAATCAATCAAAAAGACTATTCATTTCTTAACATGATTCACAAGCAGGAATATATCCAAGCACAATAGAGAAATCAAATCGTACCAAACACACGGAAAATTTGTGAATGGTAGTGGAGATTGATTTAACTGTTGTACGGGGACAGAGAAACATCAGCTACAGTGGACAGAGGCAGCGCAACCAAGCAGATCAGCGGAGCGTGATCGAGTGGCGGCAGCGCATGGACGACGAGTGGAGTGTGCGGCGTCCGATTTCGATCGGCGATCAATCATGGCTAGGCAACGACGGTGACCGGAAGAGCAAAGGTGGGTGGACGTGGCCTGGATCGGAAAAATAAGGGAGATTTTTTTTGGAAATTTTGGAGTATAAGCAAGAATATTTTAGAGAGATCTAACTGATATCATGATAAAATGTAAAACTCATAAATAATTGTTGCTGTGTGTATTCATATATATAGTGAGTACAAAGGGTAGACAAGACAAAATCAAATATGGAAAAAAAATATAAAAATCCAATAAAAACTATTTATTGCTTTTTAAAGCTGATTCTAAATTATTTAATATTCTACTAATACGCATAGAATTGGTCGAATACAAACAAAAGGTGAAAGGCAGTAAGAGTATTGGATCTTTTGGATGTATGATTGGATGAAGCATAATTGCATAACCATAGACAACATGATCTACTATAAGATTTATGTGAGAACTATTTGATTCATCCATTTGGTCATATGATATGATTTAGATAAGGCTCCTACAAGCTTTGATTATGACTTTAGCGGACAATTTGGGTCCATCCACACATGCTCATACATGATAATTCCTTCATTTCCTTAATAGTATTACATTTTTAAAGTAGGCTACTCCATCTGTACCAATTCAACCTGCGCACTTTGACTTTCATCAGTTGATATATTTTGTTAAGCCTAATTAAAACTTGTATAAAGTTGATATTTTGAAAATATATGTCATAACGAATATAACAGGGCATCACTCAATAATTTTTATACTTATACACCTTTTTAATTTTGAGGTCAAAGTTAAGAAGTTTGACTAAATGAATAGTTAAATTGCAGCTTGAATTGGGACATAGGAAGTATTAATTATCTGTCTCATTTCAAACAGCACACTTTAACTTTTAACAATGGAGTTGAAAAATATTTGATCCTTAATACTCCCTCCATCTCAGACTAAAGTTCACAGAAAGTTTTTCACGATCTTCAAGAAACACGTTTGACCGTAAATATATTTAACTGCGTATAATAATGACAAATAAAATTTTGATATTTTGAAACTACTTACTATGGCGAATCCAACAATATCTCATACGATAATATTATTGTTTATATATCTATTCAAATATGTGGCCAAAGTTTAACATTGTTGACCGTCAAATAGTAAGTGTGTAGGTTAATCTGGGATGGAGGGAGTATATATTATTGAGAATAACCAAAACTTGTGAAAATTTGATATTTTGAAAATATATATTATAATTAATCTAACAATATATCACACAATAGTATTTATACTTATACACCAATTCAATTTTATGGTCAAAATTAAGAAGCTTTAACTAAATTAATTGCTAAATTGCAAGTTGGAATGGAACCGAGGAAATACTACTATTTTAAAAGCATGAGTATCTCTCGCAAGACCGTCTTATAATAAAATTCAAATTAATTTAAAATAATGAAAACATAAAATATGAGCTTTTTAAATTTGGGATTAAATATTATTTACTCCCTCTGTTCTAAAATAAATTGCACATAATGTTTTTTTAGTCAAAATTACTAAGTTTTGATTATATACTTGAACTGATATATATATGTATAAGCAACTAAATTATTGTATGTAATATGGATTCATCGTAACAATTAATTTCTAAATAACATCTTTTATTACAAAATTTTCATATGTAATTAAATATACTCCCTACGTGCCAGATAAAATGGCTCAATTGTTTCTTATAAGTCCAATCTTGTAAACTTTGACCATAAATATAAGTTAATATATAATAAAAATATTATGTGAGATATTTTAAGATTCATCTTAACATCTATTTTCTAAATATCATTTTGTGAAAAGTGCATTTTTAACCCTATGTTTTCGTTGAAAGTGTAGACATGACCCTGTAAAACTGAAAAATACCAATCTAACCTTAAGTTTTGGATGAAAGTGCCAATTTAACCCCTAGAAACCTGAAATTGCCTCAAAATCGGTGAAATGACCATTATACCTTTGAGTTTAAAGAATTCGAAAATAAAATAAAATAAGAAATGACCATTATACCCCATTCTCTCTTATCGACTTCCCCAATCCATGTTCTCCCCCGCTGTCATTGATTAAAGGAATAGAATATTAACTGCTTCACTGCTGCCAACATTTGCTTCGTTTCATCGTTGCCAATATTCTTGCTCTGCCATTGTCGATGCCAATATTCTTCTTCAATGAAATTCCACATCGAAAATGGTTGCTCAACGGCGTGGTGTTCGCTTCGCTCCAATGGCCTTAGCATGGTGGCGCGAGATCGTCATCCATGACAGGTTGGGTTAAGGTGCTTGAGATTGTCATCCCAAAAGGTAGGATTACGACAGAGCGCTTGAAATCTCAGAGGGAGGAGTTTAGGGGTTTAGGGTTTGTAATCGTGGGTAAGGCAGGGCACTCAAAATCCCAGGGGGTGGATTTCAGGGTTACGACGAGTAAGGTTACGACAGGTAAGGTTACAACGAGGGTAGGGTTACGGCCAGGGTAGGATCAGTGATGCTAGAGATGGTGTTGGAGAGGTGGTGCTGGAGATGGGCGGGGAAGGAGGTGGTGCTGGAGATGGCGAAACGGTGGTGGCGCTCTGGCGATGGTCAAGGAAGGAGGTGGTTCTAGAGAGCAACGACGGAGGCGGTGACGGTGGCAACGATGACGGTTTAGGGTGTTTGAAGATGAAGAAGAAGGCCTATGAGTATAATGGTCATTAGATTTTTTAGTTTTAAGCTCAGGGGTATTTTTGTCTTTTCAAATTATGTCAATGTCTGAATCCGTTAGTCAACACCGGATTAGTGCAATTTGGGTATATCTACGCCATAACTCAAATTCTTAGGGTTAGTTTAGCACTTTCAATAGGGTTATTTTTGCACTCTTCCCTATCATTTTTATGCGAGTCTGTTATATGAAGTTAGAGATATTGGCGGACAAACATGATTATTGAAAACTGTGAAAAAGGAATTGAGCCATTTTATCAGGGACTGAGGGAGTATTAACAGACAAACATGTGTCATAGAGACCGTGAAAAAGATTTTGTGCAGGGCAGAGTAGGATCACCAGGGAAGTTTAGGTGTTGAGTTCAATTTTTAAAGGAAAAAATGAAAGAAAATCCCGATTCATCTTCTCAAGCACTTGTCGAGAGATTTGCCTGTGACTTCCAATTCAGTCGGGTTTCCGCCGTTTCATCGAATTTAATTTCATCGAGGTTTTGTTTTTGTTTTGTCACGTTTCGATTTCAATCATTTTAGGTTTCGACTTCGTTGAATTTTTATTAAATTTCAATTTTTTTGGTTTATTCTTTTGGTTTGGTTTTGGTTTATTCTTTGAGTCTGTCTCTTGAAAAACGGTCTTTCCATGAGTCATGGAAAGACCAAGGTTTAAAATGTAAATTAGAAGAAATCAAGATAAAATTTTCGGGTTGCATGAATCAGGTTATAAATTTTATAATTACTAAATGTTGCATAATAAATTTTATATTGCAACTAAGACCTTTTACCTTTTATTATTGTAATTAAACTCCGTCTTTCCATAAGTTTATGGAAAGATTGTCTTTTCCAATAATTTTCCTTATTCTTTTCGTCAAATTTCAATTTTTGCCTTGGTTTATTTCATAAAAATAAAACCTAAGGAATCACACAAAAATTGTAAGACATAAAAGAAAAAAATTTGAAATGTCATCATAGTTAAGTAAAAGGTCAAAAAGTGCAAAATTTATGGAACTTAAAAATATTAAAAATAAAATCAAAATCCTAAAATGTCAAACAAAAATAATTATATATCATCGTATTTTCATATATCGTCACAAGCAGATCTGGCAAAATAGGACTGAACCAGAATGACAAAAAAAATACCCAAATCAAACAGGAAACGAGACCCAAATTGTGGTATTCAGTTAATAACCCAAAATCCAAAATCACCCAATCAAACCGAAACTGATTAAAGTGTTAGACTGTGATAAGACCCAAACCCTGTAAATTTCGTACTCGAAGTCCAAAACTAACTCGAACCCAAAAATTAATTGTACCCAAAAGATTCCAAATCTTACCTGAAACATACATGACCCGAAAGGGACCCGAGCCCGAGTTTAAAGATACAAATTGATCTTAACCATACTGCAGGAATATCCAATAACGGTTTTGATGAGCGGCGCTTTCTAGTAGTTGGAGCCAAACAACCATCTTAGCAATGTTTCGATTTTGGAACGTATTTTGGCAATCATAAAATATCGAAGGATGGCTGAGTGCAAATGTTCCATGCCAATGGGCTAATCATGCGTAGCGATCACTTCGCTAAACTAATGCGGTTCACCCAACCCACGAAGATTCAAAACACAAAACTCCACTAACTGGAAAACTGCCAAAGTAGTCGAAGATAACACTCACCACGACGGCTCATAAATGGACCACGATCCGAAGGTGAGAGTGTGATAATGAGACCATGATTACACTATCAAAAAACTATAAATAAAGAGAAGAAACACTGAAAAAAGGTAAATTGACTTATACTTGAGAAATACATATACGCCGGGATCATACTGACTTGAGAATCTGAGCCTCCTCCCCAGAACCACCTCAAGGACATTTGCTAGTACTAGAAGAGGCAGGAGATTTCCGTGAGCTGATTCCCAGCACTATAATCATTCAAAAGGAATTCCCTACATCACTTATCAACATAAAAAATCATAAATATGTTTATAACATATTAGTTCAACGAAAATTTTAAAAATAAATATGAAAAATTATGTTAATTTTCATTTTACCATTTTATATTAACTATTAGACCTATGTTCCAACATAGCGTATCTAACCAAGTATGTAAAGTAAATAATGAACGAGACACACAACTTGGTTACGCAACATTTGTGGGGTCTGGCCCAAATCAGAATAAATCCAATAATAAGAAAGATACAGTACAAAGTACACCATACAACTATACTTATCTTCTCTAATTACAATGTGTAGATTTTGCAAGCTCCCCTTGCAACCGATCCGCCTTGATCAGACTCATTCTGACCTCAAAAGTCGTTGACGCTGGATCTCCTCCTCCCGAGGAATTAAGGTATACGACTTTGAACTTGATCAACAGGTCACGTATGTTGGAACATATAAAATCTGACTCTTGCAAAACTTCTCGAAAGATTGAAAATATGAAGTGCAGATTTCTCGATTAAATTCGTACCTATTGCAGCCGTTAATGTCCTCTATTTATAGTCCATGTGCAGATCAGAATACTCCATGATTATCTCCATAATATTCCTATTCCTTATTTTCTTCTGAAGCATATCCAAATCATATAAATAAAGGGATTTTCCTTATCTCAAATATCCCATAATATTCTGCAAATCCAATTTCATAATTATAGGGATTTTCCATAAAACCATGATGCTTCTTAATGGTTGAATCAAATATTGCTAAAACTTCAAGTTTCCATAAATCCGTTTCGTCACAATATTCTGAATACCAAAACTAAACTTCCGCAGTATGTTCCAACATGGAACGTTTTTCTTCTTTAACACTAGTTCACAAATGCCAACACATTAATCAATGCGATGCATATGACTTTACAACAAATTCACAATAGAGAAGCTCACACCGCTCTCAAAAATGATTTGATTGAGCACATATGGGCAAAATTTGGCCATAAAAATAGCTCTACAAAATTCTTCTTTAAGTTTTTTTATATGTAATTTTTTGTGTGTTTTTTATTTTCTACTTTGTACTCAAATCCTGTCCTGTAATATAATTTGATGTGTTTTTAAATTTGGTATTGAAATGTTGCAAATGAACTTTTTTCCGTGGCTCAGCTATTGTATTTCTCATTATTAAAAAATAATTTAATAAATTCAAAAATATTATTATTTAAATATTACAACATTTAATAAATAATTAATAATTTAAAATATAATATTTATATTTGGGATTAAAATAATATTTAAAGAGTTGAAATTTTCGGCTGGGTTGGATTATTGATAAATCTTTAGAATGAAATAAATTGGTTGAATGGAAGATTGTGTAGATAGATGAAAGAGATATACTCCCTCCGTCCCGGAGAAAATGACACACTTTCTATTTTCGTCCGTCCCAAAGAAAATGGCACAATTCAAA
>JAULKM010039036.1:0-46812 GCA_032355605.1 Rubia tinctorum
CGCCGCCGCCGCCTCTGTGTGAATCTCCTACCGCCGCCTCACCATGAGCAATTCAGAGAGCTCCGTCGACGAGACCAACCTCACCACTGCCGCCGGCGTTACTCTGTTGTCCCCTCTGCCTGCAGTCGATAGGACCACCCGCCCTCGGCCCCTACCACATCATTTGATCACACTTATCCATTCTACATTCACCCCTCTGATCATCCGGGCTTGTCTCTCTGTCTGGTTATTCTCAAAGGGGACAACTATCAGGAATGGACAACCTCGATGAAGAATTATCTTAAGGAAAAGTGTAATCTTGGTTTTATCGACGACCGTATCACTCAAACTGTTGTTGCTTTCATTGACCTTGATGACTGGTACAGTGTTAACTCCATACTGATCGGATGGATCGTTCAGTCTATTGATTCATCACTTCGATCTTCTATCACCTATCCATAGACTGTCTTCGCACTCTGGGAGTAGTTGCACCATCGTTTCTCTATTGGCAATGGTCCTCGACTGCTCCAATTTCGTGCAGATTTGGCGAATTGTCACCAAGGTGGTAAATCTGCTGCGTCTTATTTTAGGACACTCAAGAAAGTCTGGGATGAGATCAATACTTATGTGCCTCTTTAGGCTTGCCTCTGTAGTAATTGTGCCTGTAACATCACGACCAAGCTGCAGACTGAACGTGATATTGAACGTCTTCATCAATTTTTGCTCGGTCTTGATGACACATTTTGCACGCCATCTCTCAACAAAGTTTATGCGTTGGTCATTCAGGAAGAGCGTCACAAGACCCTAATGACCGAACGCGACACCAAATTTGATGGCATGACATTCGCGGTTCAGGCTAAGCCCGATTTTCCACGGTGCCCGTCAGCTTCGCCGGCGCCGAAAAAGCCCACTACCGGCCGTCCATCGTGCACTCACCATAGTAAGCTTGGCCATGCCGTCTCTCGCTGCTGGAAGATTTATGGAGTTTCAGAAGGCTTTGTCCATCGATCGGCCATTCGCGGAAGCTCCAGTGTTGGTCGCGGTCAAGGCGCTGCGGGTGGCGGCGTCGTACTCTCTACCCAGCAACACCTCCTTTCTGTGGCGTTTGTCGCCACCTCTATCCCGGAGTCGGCAGGTCGTGGTTCGAACCTCAGCCATGATCCACTACCATAGAGACCCCCCTCTAGAACAAATTTTTGGCATCAGTTTTTGAAAACCGGTGCCCAAATGAAATTAGCGCCGATTTTTTTGAAAATTGATGTTAAATAAACACTGGTTTTTAAAAAACATGTGTTAAATGACACAGATTTTGGCACCGATTTTTCAAGAAATTGGTGTAAATTTTAAAAATCGATGTTAATTTAACACCAGTTTTCAAAAAACTGGTGCCAAAACTGGTGATAAAAAATTTAAAAATTCAAACTTCTTGCTAGAAATTTTAAATTTTTTTGAAAATTTTGAAAATTTTCATGGGGTGGGTGCAGCTGCTCTTAGCAAAAAAAAATTATTCTTCCCACCAAAAAATTCAAACTTCCCACAAAAAATTTGTAGAAAATTTCAAAAAATTAACCAAGAATTTGAATTTTTTTATAAAAAAATTCATGGGCTGCGTGCAAGTGCTCACAACCGCTCTATGCTAAATTTTTAAAAAATATTTAGCATCGTTTTTCAAAAAATCGGTGCCAAAATCGTTGTTAAAAATTTTAAAAATTGAATCTTCCAACCAAAATTTTAAAAAAATTTGCCAAAAATTTCATGAGATGGGCGCAACCGCTCTAAGCTAATTTTTTTTCTTAACTTTCAAAATCAGTCAATTCTTTTATTGACTTTAACTATAACTAGGTTGACTTAAATTAATCAACGATCAACTTTATTGACCTAATATAAATAAGAATAAAATGTTTGACATTAGCTAATTAGTATATATAAATACAAATAAAAATGTTTGAATTTAACTAATTAACGGTTAAACCTTATTTGACTTTCTACATGTAAATACTTGTAACTAAGGTTACTTTAACTAATCAACGGTCACCCCTTACCTAACACAACATGTATAAACAAGAATATAAATGTTTCATTTTAACTAATGAATAGTCAACCTTACTTGACTTTATATACATAAACATTAATAACTAAGTTATGTAAACCCTTAAGCTTAGGCAAGAACAACAAAAAATCATGTATTTTTGAACAATAGATAATATGGTAACACAATTTTAGGCCACGGTGTAATTTTTCAAAATTGTGTGGAAGTAATCAATGTTGACTTTCGAGACCCTTTTTGTTCACATATACATGCCCAAATTGCAAATTTACAATCGTATATTATTGAATTGCATTTTGGTGTTGCCAATTTCGTGATTCGGCAACTCTAACTTTCTTGGAGGGACCTAAATGCAAAAAGTAAAAACTTTACTCGTAACTCCAAATTGAAATCCGCTCAAACGTGATGCTACCATGTACACCCCCATTATATTTTTCAAGTCTAGAACATAGTATTTATCAATAATCAGACACAAGAAAATATTTGTAAATATTTTCCAATTTATTTTTCTTACTTCCAAATAGCTAACTCTAAATTACTCTAGAACATGTACTAGCGCTTTTCAACATTTCACCAAAAAATTCATCTATTTAATATTTATATATTTAGGAAAGAATAACAAAAACCATATATTTTTGGAGAAATTGATTATATGGTAACACAATTTTGAGATATAGTGTAAATTTCCAAGACTGTTTAGAAGCAATCAATGCTGACTTTCGAGACTCTTTTGTTCATCCATACATGCCCAAATTGAAAATTCTCAATCGTATATTATGGAATTGCATTTTGGTGTTGGCAATTTTGTGATTCGACAACTCCAACTTTCTTAGAGAGACCTAAATGCAAAAAGTAAAAACTCTCCAAATTGAAATCTGCTCAAACGTGATGCTACCCTGTGCACCCCATTATTATTTTCAAGTCCAAAACATAGTATTTATCAATGACCAGGCATAAGAATATATTTGTACATCTTTTCCAAATTTCTTTTTCTTACTTCCAAGTAACTAACTCTAAATTACTTTAGAACATGTACTAGCACTTTCCAAAATTTCACCGGAAAATTCATCTATTCAACAATTATATACTTAAGAAATATTAACAAAAACCATATATTTTGGAGAAATTGATTATAGGGTAACACAATTTTGGGCTATAGTGTAAATTTCCAAGATTGTGTCGAAGTAATCAATGTTGACTTTTGAGGTCCTTTTGTACACCCACACATGCCCAAATTGCAAATTTGCTATCGTATATTATTTAATATCATTTTGATGTTGCCAATTTTGTGATTCGACAACTCAAACTTTCTTGGAGGGACCTAAATGCAAAAGGTAAAAACTTTACTCATAACTCCAAATTGAAATCCGCTCAAACGTGATGATACTTTATACACTCTCATTGTATTTTTTAAGCCCATAAGGGAATATTTATTAACAATGCGGCATAAGAACACATTCGTAATCCTTTTCGATTTCCCTTTCTTACTTCAAAGTAATCAATTCTTAGTTACTTTAGAACATGTACCACTGCTTTCCAATATTTTACCCAAAACATAATTAATTTTTTATTTCTATATTTATGCAAGAATAAAAAAAATTGTGTATTTTAGAGAGAAGGATAAAGTCTTAACTAAATTTTGGGTCATAGTGTAATTTTTCATAATGTTTGGCATTAACTAATGGGCTCAGTTTTGGCCCAGAACCCATACTTCACTCGTTTACCCTAAAGGCCAGATCTAGATTTCTTTCTTCACTCACGTCTTTAGTTCTCCTCCACCACACCGTTGCTTCTCCCCCCACCGCCGCCTCACCCCTTATCGCCTACCTCCCTCCGCCTCGACCCCTCGCTCCACCCTCCGCTGATCGCTCCACCCTTCACCGATCACTCCACCCTCCGCTGATCGCTTCAGCCTCACCTCCGTCAGCTCCAGCCTCCCCCGATTGCTCCAACCTTCGTCGCTTGCTGCAGTCTCTCCTTCACCGCTCCAGGTTGCAAGCCAACTCTTCTCCGTCATCACTCTTTTCCTCCATGCTTACTGTATTTAACACCATTACCAAGGTAACCTCCCAAGTTTGCAGATTTTTAAAAATTAAGCCACTATTTAAGCTTCTTGCTTGATTGAATATAATTTTCTTGCTTAAGAAAGGAGGAAAGGAAAAAAAGTTTTTTTATGCATTACTTAGATATTTATGACCTGTTATTCTGTTTAGTTCCTGAAAGTTGGAAGGAAAAAAACATGTTTTAATAGCTATTTTAAATATGGATTCTTGTTTGTGCATTTTAGCTGCTAGTGAGTGTGTTTGTTTTTAAATTTTCACAAATTTCTTCTTTTCTGAATGAATTTGAGGCAGAGCATAAAGAGCTGGATATAGAGTGGAAATGTTGTGTTAGCTAGTATTTCTCCACACTGTGTCATCTTTTGAAAAAATCAGGTTT
Organism: Rubia tinctorum; assembly: GCA_032355605.1. NCBI lineage: Eukaryota > Viridiplantae > Streptophyta > Magnoliopsida > Gentianales > Rubiaceae > Rubia > Rubia tinctorum. Next base: position 4,466 of record JAULKM010039036.1, read on the forward strand.
GCTAAGGATTTTGGCTTTCAGCATGTTATTCGATATATGTTAGCTGACGCACCGAGAGAATCACATTGTTCTTTTGTTGATTGATTTTCATATTGTTAAGGTTGTAGATGTCTCTTTTAGTTACTAAAATCCCTTTTTACCTATAGGAGTTCAAACCAGTGATATGAATCTGTTTATTTGGAGAATTTTGGTTCCTCTTTTAAAGTTGGCGCACTCATCTCAAAAAGAAATATTTAATGAGGTAAAAATGAAGGACGTTTCTATGTTTTTTTGTGCGACTAACTGGTCATCCCGAATTTGTTTATTGTGATTTGTGGATTGACTAATATTTTTTGTTTAATGTCTCTCATCCTTGCTTCCCCGGATGGTTTTAAGTTTAGGTTGTGAGTATGTTCTTTGACGATGTGTTTGAAATGAACAGTTGGGAAGCCATTGAAACAATGTTGGTTCCATTTTTGTTGCCATCGATTGGCGTATCAATGGGGTTAGTTCAAAGAGAGGTGACAGCTTTATTTTCTTGGGGCTCACACTACAGTCTTCCAGAGAGGAGAAAGATAAGACAAAAAATCTTTACGGACTAAATTTTCCATCAAAGGCAGAACATTAAATTCCCCTGGTACGTTTTATCAGGAAATTATGTTAAAGCTAAATGACATTCCATCATGGTATTCATCATTGTAAAAATTTAGAGAACTAGATTACTATAACAACAATAGAGGAAACATAAGAAAGGTGAAATAGAATACATTTTAGTCTGTTGTGTTTTGCTGCAGTCATTTTGGCAACTATAATTGATTTTGAATTCTGTTTTGGCTCAAGTTTGATCCACTTAGTGTACTATATGAAGTTTAAAATAGTTGATCATTTAGTTAAAGGGTTTTTTTGTAGCTTTTACTAAAAGAACACGTGAGACTATTCATAGCCGATTAAAAGAACCTGCTACATTGCTTGTAATCGGTTACTAGTCACAAGTGTCTTTTAACCTGCTTATAGGAGTTCAAGAGAATGTTTTAAAATGTTTAGTTTGTCAAAATTGTGAGACTGCTGATAGCTGATCATAAGTAGGAATTTGGAAGCCGGAAAAGGGGACTAAATTGATCTAGGTCAAAACATAATGAATCAATATTGTTATGGCATCGAACACAAGGGATCAAACTGGTGGTTTTTTGTCCAACCAGATGTTTCTTTGAAGTAGCTATAGAGTAGGCTGCAATTGCATACATGACTTAATGTTGTTATGATAAATTTCCATGTGATTGGTGGGCTACGTATAGTTACGAGATCCCAACCCTTCAGAAAACCACTATAAGAATTCAAAACCAACCATGTAGTTCCCACCTGTGTAGATGGAACTAGAAAGCCTTCGAATAAATGCACTGCAAGGGAAGAGTAAGAGGACATCAGCCTGATGATAAGTGGATGAAGGATTTGGTGTATGTGCACTGAAATCTGTTGTTGCAAGTAGTGCATAAGAGCGAAGATGGTGATAACAATATGGCAGTTAATGTTGAATAGATAAATTTGAGCTGCACAATAGGATGCTTCAGGGAATACACGGACCTCGTCTAAGTTTCTTCTATATCGCATTCTCCTCAACCATTTTCATCTTTTCTATTGATATAACTTTCTTGTTGTTGTTGCTTTGTGGATGGTATAATCCACGCATTGTAGATGAGACGTGAGAAGATTTCTTTGCTAGGTGCAATTCAATCCCTTTTCGTAGGCTCTATGTATACATTTGTGTTTCTGTGGACTCCTGCCCTGAGCCCTAACAATGAGGATATACCCCATGGTTTTAATATACCCCATAGTTCAAGATAAAGTTATATTTAGTCACGTAGATAGTTATGTTTGGGATAGTTATGTTTAGTCCCATAGATTATTAATTTTGTATAATACATTTTTTTGGTTTTATTTTTATAATATAAATTTTGTGAAGTTAATATTGTTATTAAATTAATGGCCTAATAAATAATTAATTTTGGGTCTTTCCTTCCTCTGAACGCAGCTGCGCGCGGATGCTTACAGAGGAATGACATTTTTCCCTTCCTCTAAATACAACTGCGTGCGGCTGCTTACAAAGGAGGAGCATTTTTTTAATCCTTGAAATTTTTTTGCACCGGTTTTTAGATTTGGTGCTACGAATTAATCAGTGCTAAATTAACACTGGTTTCAAAAATCGATGCTAAATTAACACTAGTTTTTTAAAAACTGGTGAAACCATTTCATCCCCTACTTAGACACCGATTTTTCAAACCCAAAAAACTGGTGCTAGCCTTCCTAAAAACTGGTACTAGAGGGGGTTTCCTATGATAGTGATCAATAGCAAGCTCTCTTGCAGATGTACAACTCCATGAACACTTATTCCATTGATGCTACTAGTAGGCATTCCTTATGGATTTTAGACACTCGTGCCTCTTTTCATATGACTAACAATATGGCTTTGCTTCGTGATATTTTGATATTTCTTCTGTTCCCATTAAGCTTCCAAACAATCATGTTGTTATAGCTGTTCAGGAAGATTCAGCGGTCTTCTCTCAGTTTTCTAGGATAGATCATGTTCTATATATGCCGACTTTGGAATGAAACCTTCTCTCCCTTCTAGGTTGCTTCTAGATGCCTGGTGTTTCTCTTTCTTACCATATACGTTATGTGTACTTCAGGAAAGCGTTATGAAGATAGTGTCTGGTGTGAGTGAGCAACGACGTGGTGTTTACTGGTTGTGTCACTTCTTGGTAGCCGCCCAGGCATGTCACATACTTAATTCTGAAGAGATGACTTCAGCCAAGTTTTGGCACAAAAGGCTGGGGCATCCTTCATTTTTCAGTTTTAGCATCTTTACTTGTTTCTTGTGATTCTGCACAGAGTACTACTCCTTGTGACATTTATTTTCATTTGAAACAAACAAGAACTGTTTTTCAGTTGAGTTCTAATAAAGCCATGAATTTATTTGAGCTTGTTCATTGTAATGTTTGGGGTCCGTACAAAATTCCTGCTTCCTGTGGTGCTAAATATTTTGTTACAATTGTTGATGATTGATCTCGTGCAACCTAGGTTTATTTAATAAAGTCCAAGTCAGAGGTTCCGCTGCTAGTTATAAATTTCTACGCACTGACTGTCACTTGATTTCAGACATCAGTTTGTCATTTTAGATTTGATAATGGTACAGAGTTTTTTGGTCTTAATGATTATTTTGCTACACATGGTATTATTCACGAGACTTGTTGCACCTACACCCCTCAGCAGAATGGCATAGTGGAGCGCAAGCATCGGTATCTCTTGAATGTGGCGCATGCTTTACGATTTCAGGCTGCTCTTCCAATTAAGTTATGGGGCAAATGTATCCTTACAACTTGCTTTCTGATCAACCGAACTCCTATGCCGGTTCTTTAGAATCAGACACCATTTCAGTTGCTTTTAAAAAAGGATATGAAATACTAAGATATTCATGTTTTTGGCTCTCTCTGCTTTGCCTCTACTCATCATGGGCCTACAGACAAGTTCTCTGCTCACAGTTGTAAATGTTTCTTCATGGGTTATCCTAGTGGAAATCAAGGTTGGCGTCTACATGATCTTGAATCTAAACAACTCTTCTTCTCTCAGGATGTTGTGTTTTTCGAAGAACAATTTCTATTACGGGTTCCATCCACCTCTAGTCGCTATCTTAACACAGATTTTACCTCATTTGGCTGTCTTTAATGATACTGCACCCTTTACGGCTAAGGAGATCTCTGCACCACCTCTTTCATCCTCCAAGGACAGGGGGAGCACCTCTCCGGAGCTTGACCATATAGTCAGCGCTGCCTTTCTACGCGGCTGAGCTCGCTTCCACTGGCGTCCGTCCTTCGATGCAACTCAGCCTCTTTGCTGAGGCTAATTCTTCAGCTGAGGAGACCCCTATGGTTGTTCAGTGCGGCTCACATCAACGTCAACCCAGTATTTTACTCAAGGATTATGTTTGCAGCTCTATGCTTTGTGATGATTCTCATTCGGCTGTCACTTTCACTCCATCTCTGATCACTAGTTTTGTATCATCGACAAAGTTTGCCCCAGATTATGCTCATTTCTTAGCAGTAGCCACCTTAGGTCATGAACTAGTTCACTTCTCGGAGGCTGTACAACAAGCTTGTTGGCGTGAGGCCTTGCATGCCGAACTTGAGGCACTAGAGAGAAATGGTACTTGGTCTCTCACAGCTCTTCCACTGGGTAAAAAACCAATTGGAGATATTGGACGTTATAAGGCTCGTCTTGTTGTGTTAGGGAATCTCCGGATTGGAGGCATTAACTTCAATGAGACATTTTCTCCCGTTGCCAAGATTGTCACAGTTCGTACGTTTCTTTTTGTAGCTGAAGTACGAGATTGGGAACTTCATCAAATGGATGTCCACAACGACTTTCTTCATGGCAATTTGGACGAGTTTTTTTATGACTCCACCTACGGGCTACGCTAAGGCACTCCCTGGTCAGGTATCTCGCCTACACAAGTCCCTTTATGGTCTTAGACAGGCTCCGTGTAATTGGTTTTCTAAGCTCGCACAGGCTCTTTGATAGTATGGGTTTAGAAGGAGCTATGCACACTATTCTTTGTTCAGTCTTACCCTTTCTGGTCACACTCTTCATGTCTTAGTGTATGTTGATGACTTAATTATTGCTGGAAATAGCTCTTTTGTTATATATACGTTCAAGTAGTATTTGTCGTCATGTTTTCATATGAAGGACCTCGGCATTCTTAAGTATTTCTTGGGCCTAGAAGTGGTGAGAAATCCCGTTGACATATTTTTCTCCCAGTGCAAATATGCACTAGAGGTTGTGGCTGAGGCTGGTCTGCTTGGTTGCAAGTCGTTTGCTTCCCCATGGATTCAACGTAGAATCTTGCTAAGGTGGCTGGTCCCAATTAAGAGCATCTAGAGCAGTATCGTCATCTTATTGGAATGTTGGTTTATCTTACAATCACCAGACCTGAGCTCAGTTTTACAGTTCACACTCTCTCTCAGTTCATGCAGCAGCTGAAGATTGATCATTGGTCTGCAGATTTGAGGGTTCTCCACTATGTTAAAGGCATTCCTGTCCAAGGTTTATTTCTTTCTCGAGATAGTAGCTTGGTTTTGACTTCCTACTGCGTTTCATATTGGGCAACCTGTCCAATTACTCGTCATTCTATCACTGGATATTTTGTCACCTTGGGCGTGCCATCAGTTTCCTAGAAGACCAAGAAACAGCAAACATGTTCACACTCTTCAGCAGAGGCCGAGTACAGAGCCATGGCGAATGCTTGCTGCGAGATTCTATTGCTGCGATCTCTTCTCGGCTCTTTCGATGTTCCTCACTCTACTCTGGTTTGTCTATTTTTTGATAGTCAGGCTTATCTTCACATTGCAGCAAATCCTATTTTTCATGAAAGAACTAAGCATATTGAAATCGACTGTCATCTGGTTACGATCTAGTTTCTTCGCATGTCATGTCCCCTCATCATCTTGCCACTTCGGACCTGCTAGAAGACATGTTTACCAAGGCACTAGGCTGGACTGATTTTCTTCATCTTCGCTCCAGGTGGGGCATTCTCGATCTTCATGCTCCAGCTTGAGGGTGAGTAATTGGGTTTGTATTGTAATAGGTTATATCTTTACCTTATTTACCTCTTGTACGTTTTGGGTATATATTTCCCATTCACTTGTCAATATTCGATCAGATTATTATTCCCCAATCTTCTATGTCTTCCTTCTCTCACATAGGCAATCAGGCCATACTAACTTCATCGCCAGAGCTTCTTTCCCCGGGACTAACTCGAGGACATTTACAAGTGCCTGAAGAGGCTGGGACTTATCGTGGGCTGATTTTGGTTACTGTCACCACTTGGGAGGAATTTCCCACATCGGTGGAACTGTTTGTGGGGACTTTTTTTTCTTTTTGGGTTTTAATAGTTCCTGGGAGAGGTTGGAGCCTATGATAGAGCTGCTATCCACATAATAAACACATGGAGGAAAAAGAAATATCTTGCACTCAGGGAGCGAGTAGGTGTGTTTATACAATTATAGATTTCTCCCAACCTGTAACGAAGGTACGTTCTCATATTACAGTTTGTTTTTTTATGAAAAGTAGAAGCATGATACTAGGCCACGAGAGGAAATAATTTTATTTAGAGGCCGGTATCATATAGGTCATTTAACTACGGAAACATGCGAACCAAATCGAGACCAAACCAGTTGAAGACTAAGTTAGTAAGCCTAAGAACAATTGCACTCTAAACAAAGAGTTACATGAGGTACTTAAATAATAATAACTAAAAGTTCAAGCCGCATAATATGTATGAACAATAGAACATGCAGATAGTAAAAAAACAGCGAAGCATTATCAATAAAGAGTCACAAATTACACGGTTCACTTTGAACCCTAATTAAGGTTGCTTAACTGGAAAACTCAGTTCAGACCATAATCTCTGATAATTTCATTAATCAAGAAATATGTTTAGTTATAATAACCATATTATCAATTAATAACCCTAGAAAATTTAATGAAATGAAGTAGCAATAGCATCACCTGAATAACGTCCCCACAAATAAAATAAAAGAACTCATAACACATTCAATAAATAGTTTATAAATCGAATCTTAAATTCATACAAAATCTAAGGATTGCAACTAATTCCGTGATTAAATTACAAAGCTCCCCGTAGGAAGAAATACAAATGAATATTTGCGAACTTATTACATAAATGTAAAATAATTTGAAACCTTAGCTGTAATAGCTAGTAAGGCTATAACGGCCCCCAAGGGGAGAAGTTAATCTATCGAGATTTCTTATCAAGGATCGTGAACTCTGAAGGGATTAATTGATCCATCGGAGATCACTACCTCCATTCCCCAAAATGCACTGCGTGAAGGGGAACTATCCTCATCATCTGGTAGAGCAAGCGCACTAGTGAGAAGTGGTTGCTTTCTCCGCCGGTATATACTCCACCCCAAGACTGAGTCAAGAAAACTCATGAAGGAACTCCTCTTCCATGAGTCTGCCTACCAAGTAGCCCATCTTCTTTCTCCAGCTTAACCATCGTGAGTTTGGATATTACCCTTGCGTTTGTTCCTTTTATTCCCCATGAACTTGATCCACACAGGTGAAGAATCTATATTGTCATCCACTTTGATCCCTAGTTCGGTAATCCCATCCAAAGATACTATCAAAAATCACTGAACAAATCATTAAAAGGTAAAATCTAGAAACTGAAAAAATTCCCCGAAGACTAAAAACTCACAATAAACAAGGATATTTCCGAACATCCTGTAAAGAATAAAATCCAAACTTGCCCCACCATCAACCAGAGTAATCCCTCTATCTTACACACATGAAAGTTTATCTCATAATCGGTGAGACCTCCACCCCAAATCCAGGATAGTTCTTGCATCCCTATCACCATACCCAGTAAACCCATTTATCCCAGGAATATCACAAACCACTGCCACGAAAGGGAAAATCCCTTATGAACGGTTCTTTACCCAACATACACTCATAACACACTCATATCTCCCTCTCTGACTACTTAACACAAAGAAAACAAAGTAAAAATTTATGCTGAAGAAAAGCCTCGGAAAGCAATGGCTTTTATAGGCATCCATGGAGTCTTGGTAAAACAATCTGCCATAAATTATCCCATTAGAAAGGACACGTCCCTTCGATTTTTAAAATATTGACTAACTACTTTATAAAAGCCTTGGAAAACGTCCCTTCCCTAGCCTAGCACTAAATCATGCAAGGAAATCAACTAAGTGTACATCTCAATCTCAATCTTAGCACAATTATAAGCATAAACATAAAGCACAAATTAAACATGATAATAAGAGCTTTACATAGAAAGGAATCTAAGAGTCTCATAAATCAAAAGTTAATACTTTACATGCTTACAAATGATCCAAAATTATAAATTAAGCTAACCTAATCAAACCCATGACATAAATGAGTTTGGAAGCCATAAATGCAGGGAAATGAATGAAAAAAGGAAATGTGTTTGGGGAAATTTCAAATCCGCCTTCTTCTTTTTAATCAAAGGATAAATCCACTTTATACAGTGGGGGAAACGGAAGGTTAAAACCTTCTTGTCAAAGCCCTAGTTAACAGGGTGGCATGGACCGTGATAGTGACTATGAGAACGAATAGTGTAAAACTACACGGTCCATTTTATGGACCTTCAATTTGGGGCACTGGGCGGGAACGACCTGTATCCGTTCTCTGGGACGTCTTCTTGGAGCTTATGATATGGCACAAACTGTTCATTAGACCAATGAATCAGGTCACTTTCTTCTTGTATAGTCCATGCCATATGAACGTTTCTAATTTGCCTTGAAGACTTTCTCTTTTTCTTGCCTTTTCTTCTCCCAACTTCTATTGTTATGTCCAATGGCCTTATATCTTCTACCATTTTTCTACCAACCTTACAATTGACCTTCTATCTACTACCATTCTAGCGAATGGCTATCCGTGATGACAATCTTCATCTAAGCTCACAAAAATACATAGAACGCCACTCATGGAGGAAAATTTCCATTCGGCTGCAAATATCTTACAAAATAGAGAAATTAATGTGAATAACCGAACAAGGTAGTTTTAACCCTCTATAATGCAAAACACCTATAAACCTAAATATCCGTCAACAAAAGCATCTAAAATGTGGTGTAAAATGCTCCAAGAAAACATGCATTTATCGTCTCATCAGTTTGTTTCCGGGATTGAGAAGTTTTATCCCCTTGAAATCCTATTTTCCTCATTGGAAAACTCGTCTTTTAATCATTCGAGTGTTGTCCACATGTTAGGTATAATCGTATATGGTCTCTTGCCATTTCTTGTTTTACCCCTTTTTTTTCTTATTAGTGAGTTTGACCAGTCAAAATGCAAAATATGGAAATGAATCCTTTCGGATTCTTGACATGCTAGTTTTCCACCTATGGCAAGGTAGGGAATGTGGTTGGTCTGCTCCCACCATTTTTTTCTCCGTGATATCCATGATTTTCCTATGGTTTTGTGCCAACCATAGCAGGAAGAAATTGAGTGTCCGAAGATTTTTCTTGCATTCACTCCTATATAGAAACTACCATGTTGGTTTTGTTAACTCATCGTTATGTTATGTTATATGATGCACCACTATATAATAATCTCACTCTAGATTGAATCAAATCTAAGCTATACAACCTATTTTTGTAACTATATCCTTTCTCCTCATCTTCCTTTTTGTTACAAACTCACCTTCATGATATACACAAGTAATATGGTTGATAATGTTGCCTTTGGAATTGTTTGGTTGACCAACACAAGAGCACTAGTAGTATTTATCCCATATTTTCCCTTTATTATTCAGTTGTTCAGAGTCTTCCCTATAGTTGAAATAGATATGCATTGCTTCTATATATGTTGCTTTCATGCCGGAGAGACTTTCTATGACATCTATTTGATTTAAATCAAGGAAATATGCTCATGTGTTTAAAAACGAATACATGTTTTATTGTAATCAGTTGATGTTGTAAGGTATTAAATGTAGTCTATATAAACATTGTAAAAACTACAAAAAATGTAACCTCTATTTTGTAAAATTTCCACACTGTACCCCGGGGGTACCTTGATTGTGTATTGTATACATGTAGAATGTGTATTTCAATACTATTATTTGTGCATACAATATTTGTGTAGTAATGAACTAATCGTAATAATATTATGATAATGCACAATCTCACATAATATACTGCACCTCCTACAATATGAAATGCAAAAAATGTCTCTTGGATACGGTACTCATGGTACTCCATGGATACCATATAACTTTCCCTATTATGTGTACTATAAGAAATAATAGTTGTAGGCTAACATGTGCATGTTTTAACAAAACAAACAATTTATAAGGTAACTTGTGCACTATCTTCTGGCAAAGTTTTTGTCGCTAAACCTTATATAATAAATATTATTTGATATTGGTATCAAATGGGGGTATTTCTGTATTTATTTTGACTTTTCTACTTTGAGAAAATGATGCCATTTTCCTGAGAATTTTCTGCTTCTCTGTTGTTTCCTCTTCTACTGTAATCCAGTTTGACCGGCTCCACATTCCACTCCTCCACCAAAATCTCCCTTGCTTGATCGTTTGCCCTTCGATTACATCTATTTGTCCCCTTATTTTCCAATATTGGTGATGTCTGGTGGTGGTGCGAGAAGCCTGACCCTTCCGGTGTTTTCTTCTTATGCGGCGGCGACGACGGGAGTTTGTCTCTGCTTTCTCAGGGGTAAGTTCAGGTGAATATTTAAATTTATTTTTTGGTGCGCTTTTTGTTTTCCTAGGAGTTGATGGAGCATTTTATTTTGCACTCACTATTTTCTTGTTTGTTTGTTTGAACTGGAATCGAGAATTTACAGAAGAATGTTGTTTCTTCAATAGATGATCAACATAACAAAACCAAAGGGGTACAGGCCGTGCGCCCACATAGGGCCCAAAACTTGTAGGGGCCCATTTTTTATATGTATTGGTTTTATATTTATTTTCCTTTTAGTTTAGGTCAGGGTAAGTTCAATACTAGAATATCTTTATTTGACCTTTTAATTTTTCGATTCAAAATTTGTGAGGGCCCAATTTTTTAAAAAACCTTTATATTGGGGCCCAAAATAAATATTTCTCCCGGGGCCTTAAACAACATTGGACCGGCCCTGATGATCAGTTATGAATTTGAATATTACATGGTTGGCTTGTAGGAAGAATTTTGCAATTTCACTTTCCCTATGACAATATTCATCTAATTGTAGCGAATTCGATTTCAAAATATCATAGATGATGAATGGTTTAAGAGAGGTTATGATCCTTTCAAAATTACTGAAACTGAAGATGTTACGATGTAAATGTTGTTTTTATGCTGAAACTGATTTTTTTCCTACCCTAATAACCAACCATTAGCCATTTATTAAATCAACTATGAAGGTGAAGGTATGGTTCTCGGTGCTTGTGAGCATTATAAAGAGGCTTCTGTATAGTGCCCTACTCATTTTAGGGCTTTGAAGCTTATGTTTAGTGCGTTATATGAAAAATGATTAGACAAGTACTGACTAAAACACGCCCAACTTTTAGACATTTTGACTAAGACAAGAAACATGAAATTTCTTCCACTCCTTTCAGAAATTTCCAGGTTGATTTGAGGGCTCTGTGATTGAATTTTGTTCAAGTGATTGTTATTACATTGTGTAATTGAGTTGAAGACTACGGGGATTTTAAGAATTTTATGATTTATATTAGGATTGATTTGGTTTGAAGTGTAGGATACGAAGTTGGCTTGCTCCAATGCTTTCTGGAAACATTGATGGTAGATTGTATTTGACGATAGGACACTTTTTAGTAGTTGTTGGAGGTTGAATTTGGAGATTTAATATGGAAGTATAAGCATTTAGCTACATTTTTGTTCGGATTTTTGGACATGAGGAGCCCTTGGTATAAGAAACTATATGTAGTTTTTTGGCCCAGGCCACCGCTAAATTGGATGTTGTTATGTATTGTGAGATTGGTGCTGATTGCCCTTTTGGCATTGTCTTCCTATTCAACCTCATTTAACTTAGTTTATCTACAATATATACCTTGACACTTATAGAAAGTTGAAGGAACGGGCAACCTGTGAATAAAAAGTCTAACTTGTGTTATAAAGTCTTGACTAAATAAATGGTTCTTCCTGCAGTAAAATGATCTTGATTGTGGTATTCTTTTCCTGAATTTTCTTTTTTAGTTGTTAGTTTGTTATGATTATGTGCGTAGTTCACTATTGTGTGCTCTAAATTTATATATATTGTACAGGGAAGTTTTCCGGATAAATTATAAAAGGATGTTCAATGAAGTACCATTACCATTTGGAATTGAATCTCCAACTACAAACTGAGTCCTTATTTTACCATTCATTCAAAATTGGTATTTTGGGGATCTGTGAAATTGTTAGCCTTGGGAAGATTTTATTTTTACCTTACTGCTCTTTCTACTATTTAGTTTATGGCTAAATTATTTTTTTGGCCCCCAACATATGTTTCGATACCATCTTTTGGTCCCCAATGCCAATAACATGTACATTTAGCAATCAACAAACAAAAATTGATTTTTTGGTCCCCAGTCCAATTTTTGAGCAGTTTTACATCAATTTCGCCGCACATGACTCACACGTGCCATTATATTCCAACATGTCCAGGGGTAATATAGTATTTTTTTTAGTAATTAAAACAATTCTTCAATTTTGATTCTCCCTATATTTTGAATTACCAAAACCCATATCCTAATTCCCAATTCGAGCCATTTTCCCCAATTAAAAACCCTAATCCCAAACCTCTTAATCCCACCAAAAATTCGTGACGGTTGAAGTGGGAGGTTGCCTTTCCTGTTGTAATCCCATCACATGGGCTTTGTTCCTAACGGTTTAATTGGGCGGCTTGGTGGCAGTTGTATGCCCTATGTAGACGAATTGGGTTGGCAGTGTCGTGGACTCATTACTAGACCGATTGCGATGGAACTCTAGGTAAGCACAAAAATCATCGATTTCTCTTTTGTGCGTCTCTCCTATAACCGCGTCTTTGAGATTTATGCTATATTGAATAAATGGATGGTGAAAAATTGGATTATGCAAATGTAGGTGACAATGGACGAACATAAGATGCTGGTGCTGCGAGAAAATAGAAGCAGTTTTGATGGCTAAAATGGAGCTCATGACTATGGTAAGTGTGTCTAATTTGTAAGCATGGGTTGGTTGTATGTTTATAATTGAAGAGATAGATATTGATAGTAGTCCCCCGTGGTTGTTGGATGGTAAATAATTTAGTTTCTAGTTTTGAATGGGTGGTTCCCATTTTTTTCCTGATTGATGAGTGATAGTTAAAATAGGACTGTGTTTGCTCCACACTTAGTTATAACATAGGATTTTTATTGTTGGTTTGTTTGATTAGTTTAGATATTGATCTGCAATATTATGTGGGATGGGATTAATTTAATCTCATTGGGGATTAATATATTGTGTAGGCCCTATTAAGTATTTTAAAATTTTAATTTAGGTAGGATTGACGTTTATTTTATAATAAATCAGTGTTGTTTAATTTTCACCTCCTGGTAGCAATCAGTTCTCTATTAGAATACACTGTCATGGGTACGTGACTCGGGACCCCATTCCAATGTATGTTAGTGGCTCAGTTTATATGGCCGATTTTTGTGAAGCCGATGATTTCAATTTGGGTAGGCTGGATTCTACCTATAACTATTTGGGTTATAGGGGATAGTTATGTGGAGTGTATATGAACAGGGGGTGAGGTTCAGTTCAATGGATTTGGACCAGTTGATACTATTTCATGAACAATCGAACAAAATAGCTTGTATAGGGGTTAAGAATGGAGTAGCTGGTGTGTATTTATTTGATCCTTATTAGAATTATCCATCTTATCCTTCTGGTTGGGAACGTATGGAAGTTGATCAGAGGTTGGTTGGGAAAAATAGGGAGCATCGTGTTTATGATAATAAGAAGCCGAGGGGCAGAAAGAGGTCATGAAAAGTTCTGAAATGCAAAGCTCCCAAAATGCGTAAGAAGGAGGATTCTGACCCCTGATGTTGTGAATTATTATCAGAATGTGGCAAGGTTAATGAGGCAGCAACGTAGGATGATGAAAAAATGTGGGCAAAATGTTGATCCTAGAAATGGTACTGTAGAGGAATTGAAGGAAGTTGTCTAGGTCATACTAGTAGTGAACCAACAAGCATGGATGATGATAGTCCTAGCACACAACTTTCTCAACAGTGACTTCGGTGAAATGGGACACAAGGATGAGTTTACCAAGTCTGAGTTTGCTCCTGAGATCACAGATGCTGATGAAGATGCATTCTAGGCTAATTAAGAATCCATTTATGAGGCTAAGATAGTAGAGGTTAGATAGTCAGCCGAAAAGGAAGATGGGGAGCTGGTGAAGAACAATTAAATGCAAGGGAAAGAAGATGATTGCTTAGAAGTTGTTTTGAGAGAAGGTGCTATCAGAGAAAAAGATAACATGGAAGACGGTGTTCAGAAAGAAGAGGGTGCAGTCAGTACGGTCAAATGTAAGAGGAAAAAAGTGGGACAGTTGAAAGGGAAGAGAAAAATAAAGAAAAAACTCCAGCAGTTGAGCCTGTTAAAGATAATGAAGATTATGGGACATTCCAAGACCCAAATTATGACATGGATGATGATGATCATATAGAGCAGAATATGAAGGAGAGGGAAAACATTTAAGTTCAATGTTAGGGAAGATGGAAGCTGATGGCTCCAACAATTCTGAGGGGGATAAGAAAGCAAAACCTGATGGCAATACGTCTGAATCAGATTCAGGTGTGAATATCGGTGATGGGGATGAACATAGTCAGACTAGTTCTGGAGATGATAGGGATGTTGGGAAAAAGTGGGTCAGGGTTCACAAAAGGTTTGTGATGTCCAATGGTAATGATGATGTGGAGGTCTAGGTTGGGCAGGAGTTTGTAGGTAAAGATGAGTTCAGGTTAGCATGCAAACACCACGGGACAGTTTTTAATAGGAGGATCGGGTTTAAGAAGAACAACTCAAGGAGGTGTACTGCGATTTGTGCAATAGATATGGGTAAATGCAATTGGATGACTTCGATCAACTTCAAGAAAATGACAAATAGCTAGGAGCTAACTTCACTTTTGAGATAGCAATCATGCAGCCCTACATTTCTCCACAGGTGTGAAAGTTACAAATACCTAAGTGAGAGGTATAAGGCTAACTTGAAAATTATGCTCAACATAAAGATTTCTGAGTCTGTACAAAAAGTTCATAACGACCTCAGGATCACCATATCCAGATATGTTACTTATAAGGCAAAGAAGCGGGCAATTGATGAGATTTTGGGAGACTACAAGAAACATTATGTGATGATGAGGGATTATTGCAATGAGTTGCTTAGAGCCAACCCTAATTTGACCATTACGATGCAGACGAATGGGGATGATTCTGGAATGAAGAATTTCACAGAATTCATGTTTGTTTTGATGCTTTCAAAAGGGGGTTTATGTATAGATGCGGAACTTTGATAGGAATGGATGGATGCCATCTGACCGGGCCTCACAAGGGGATTTTTTTGGCGGCTATTGGGCTTGATGGAAATGATCAAATATATCCCGTGGATTATGCCATGGTTGAGATCGAGAGCAAAAGTACCTAGCTATGGTTCATGAACTTCTGCAACATGATATCAACATCAAGAATGAACCAGCGTGGACTTTTCTTTCAGACAAGCAAAAGGTATTACTATTTATGATTTTATGCACTTTATACTTATATGGTTATTATATGGGTGTTTATGGGTATTTATATTTTATTTATGGAAATTATGATTTTATGGATATTATGGCTGTATTGGTGACTGTTTATGGGTATTCAAATTTTATTAAAAGGAAATTTTGATTTTATGGATTTTATGGTTGTGTTGGTGGCTGTTAATGGGTATTCATATTTTATTAAAGGGAAATTATGATTTTATGGATATTATGACTGTGTTGGTGGTTGTTTATGATGGTCTTTACATTTTATTTATGGAAATTTTTGTGGCTGTCAAACCAGGGAATTGCAGTTGTTGTGAAGTAGTCACTACCAGATTCAGAACACATACTCTGTACATGGCATATGTACAAGAATTTCAAGGGAACATATTCCAATTTTGAATTTAAGGAATGATATGGGTTGCAGCCAAGTGTACCCATCCAGCATAGTTTCTAAATCATCTGAAAGACATAAGGGATCGATATCCTTGTATGTTGAAGTGGTTAGAAAAGAGAACGAATCTGAAAGAGTGGTCAAGAGCTTTTTTCAACACTCAGTCAAAGTGTGATATCCTCATCAACAACATATGTGAAAGTTTCAAAAAAGTTATATTACACGCGAGGGATAAGCCCATGCTCACAATGTTGGAAGCAGTTAGATTCTACTTCATGGATCACCTACACAGGAAAAGGAATTCGATTGTTGGAATGGGTGGTCAATATGGGCCGAAGAAAAGGAGGAAACTCGAAGTTAACTAGTATGCCTCAAATCGATGTTTTGCTACTCCAAATGGGGATATGGAGTTTCAAGTGTGTTGTGTGTATGGGGGAAGTTATGCAGTTAATCTAAAGTCAAGATAATGTGGTTGCAGAAAATGGAACCTTATAGGAATACTCTGCCCTCATGCTATTGTTGCTATTAGTTTGGTGAAGGAAAATGCAACAACTTTCATGCATTCTTGCTACTCCATGCTTATATACGCAAGTGCATCAAACCATGCTATCCATCCCATTAATGGTTCGGAGTTATGGGATAAGACTAATCCAAATAGTTTGCTACCCCCCTCTGACATAAGGTTGTTAGGAAGACCCCCAATGTTAAGAAAAAAAATCCACTGACAAATTGAATTCAACTAAGAAAAAGGTTATGAACGAAGGGGAAGTTGAGAAGCTGTCAAGAGTTGGGAGGATGAACCCATACAAATGTTCCCTGTATAAGCAGATTGGTCATAATTTGGTAGGTGTTGAACTAAAGCTGCGGAAGCTCAACAAACAGAACCAGCACAACCCCCCTTCAAATGTAGCTGAGTCCTCGACTTCAAAATCACCACATATTAGGGTAATTTCTTTACTTATAGTCTCTGAATCTTATGGTATGTGTTGAACATACTGTGACTAATTATTTGGTTTATGTATATGGGAAATGTAGCCAAACGAGTTCAACAAATAGAACCTGCTCAACACTGTCCAAATGCGCCCTAGTCCTCGTCTTCTAAACCATCTCAGGCGAAGGTAATTTGTTAACTTATGGCTTGTATGATTTTAATGTGGTTTATGATTTCTTTGATAGCTTATGGTCTATGTTTATTGGTATGTCTTGATGAAGTTTGCTGTAATTATTTGACTTATGCATATGGAAACATTAGTAAAAATGAGTATACAGGTGCAGGTCATGCCACCAGGTTAGACACACAAAACTCACCTGCAAGGGCCCGTCATCATCGCGCTTTAAGGAGGCGGTATATTCCGAGATACTTGGGTATGAGTGGCATTTTCCGGAGAACCACTAAAGCATTATTCTACCAGATGGATTTCACATTAGTTTTGTTTTTCATTTTTTTTCTCGGTCTAGAACTGCATGTTTGCCTAATATTTGGCATTTTTAGTTTGTCAACAGAGTAGTCTCTGTTTTGGCTTTTCGAAGATTGGTCCAGAACCTCATAATTATGGTTTGCACTTTTCCGGCTTGTTCTCGGTTGGTCTAGATTCGGTTTTGTTTGAATCAAACAAATTCCAGCTTATATGCACTCGTTCTGTTAAATTATGTTCAGAAGGTTGTACTGTTGATCAAACAAATTGTATGAAACCACAATGAATATTGATGCACTTCTTCATGTTGTATTGCTTATTTGAAACATCCTATTTATTCACCAATATCCTCATCAATTTCTTCAACGAATAGCTTAATCCAATACAAAATCCATGTAGTATTGTTTTCACCCAATCTTCCTACCAAAATGAATACATAATCAAACATAAAGTTGACATCAATATTTAATCCAAGTAGTCATTACAATTCCTTCAACATTACTGAAAGCAAACCGTCACTACAATTATCAATTAGTCTATTACAAACATGAACTAAATTCTAACTCCCTGCAAAACGAGACTAAACCAAACAGGGGAAAATGAATTCAGCCCTAAACTTCATTAATGATGACACTATGATTGATTCTAATATGTTTAGTAGCTAAATATCCTTTCCGGTTTAGGGTAATGAAGCATTAATTATGATTTATATGTGAGATCTAATTGTTCTTGATAATTGATTCGTATAGATTCTTGATTGTTCTGTGTATATTTTATTTCTGAATTTCTTAAAATTTGATCAAGCTTGAGTTATTTGGAATTGTGCCAATTAAATTCCGCTATTTATCTTTATCTAGTGGGTAGATTTAATTAGTGCCAAAACTAGCTGCATATAGTGGGAACAATGGGTGGATAATTTGGACGGCTGATCCGATTATGAATTATCTGAATTGATTTTTTTGGTTCTTATTGTTGTTAAGATAATAAATCTAGTTTATAGCTGATTCTTGCTATATTATATCTTAATTAGAGAAGTAGTATGATTATAGCTGATTCTTGTTAGCTATCGATAAAGTAAGAAGAAATTGGACCGTGTCTCGTAGCTGATTCTTGATAGTCTATAATTGGTTGGTTCATGCAAATTGATTTACTATTGCGCATATGATCATATAAATTATTGGGTAATGTGGATTCACATGTTGTCAGATTTCATTCTCATTCTCATATTGATATTTGTATTTATTTGCATTCATAGTTTAGTTTTATTGTTTTCTTAGTTAATAGATTATATTCTCCATCAAATGAAGGTGTGGTAGCTAACCAACAATTGAATCTTTAGAAATAAGAACTTGTTTACACTGTTCTTTGTGGGATCGACCTTGTTTACTCTATACTTGAATTTAAATTTGATAAATTAGCAGGTTTATTTGGTAGAAAAATGACCTATCAAATTGGTGCCGCTGCTGGGGAACTATCGTTAATTTTTTTTCTTATTTCTATTTTTTTTTGTTTCTTGGTGTATGCCCAAGTCATCCAAATCGGAATTTTTGTACGATCCATAAATCGAGAAGACATCAAGGAGGTTGCTGAAACAAGCCTAGGAAGTGCGCCAAGAAAAGTTTCCCAGTTCGGCCGAATGGGAGACCCATCTGACTCAGATTTTGGAGAAGATTTAGAAATAAAAATTAAAGAGATGGCAGAAACTGGTTTGATTCAAGAAAGGACAATCAGGGAGTTGTCCAACCAGGATATTGATGATCCCCCATCAGCGATAGTGCTACCGGATGTTGGTACAAATTTTGAGATTAAATTGGCAATGTTGAATGTCTTACCAAAGTTCTTTTGGAAGAAGGTTGAGAATCCCCTTAATTTCCTTAGTGTGTTCATCAAGATTTGCAATATTCAAAATAAACCTACAGATGTAACTGAAGAATATTTTAGACTCGCTGCTTTTCCGTTCACTCTATCAGTGGAAGCAAATGCATGGTTCAATAGTATGGAAACCAACTCCATAAAATCGTGGGCAACATTGAAGAAGGAATTTCTGCAAAAATATTTTCCATCCACTAAGGCGACTGAAGCAGAAAGACAAATCACTGGGATTTTGCAGGAATTTGACGAGCCACTCAGTGCTTATTGGAACAAATTTAAAAGGTTGGTGGATGGATGCCCTAATGGCTTGTCAGGGAAAGAACTCATGGAGTGCGTTTTTCAAGGCATGCTTGAAGAGTACCAGTGGGATCTCAATTCTATGAGTGGTGGCTCATTTTTGAATAATATGCCTTCAGAGGGTCGTAGGTTGATTAAATATTTTGTGGAAGCCACTAATAATTTTTCAGGACAAGGTACTTGTATAACTAAGGCATCTGCAACTAGCATTGGGGAACCTGATGATGATCTCAAGGAAAGATTATAACAAATAGAGAAGATGATTTAATCTCAAGCAATGGAGAACATGACAAAAGTTGATACAAGTCAGCCTTGTGCCATATGTGGTAATACAGGGCATCCAAATGATCTTTGCGCCATGGTTTCTAAAGATGCTATAGCCGAAGAAAGTATGGTCAACAACACTTCAGAAAATCAGTAATGTCGTTATGATCCTTACTCAAACACCTATAACCCAGGATTGAGGGATTAACCCAATTTCATATGGAGAACCCTTGATTAACAAAAAGTTTTGAAACTGCCACAACCACAGACACCGTATCAGGCGCCACCTTTTCCACAAAGAAAATCACTTGAAGACATGTTTGGTGAAATGATGAGTACCATGAAAGGAATGATGCAAGATATAAAGTCTTCATAACATAGTATGCAAACAACATTGGATCAACATACTCATCAAATTTCTCAGCTTACAACCACTGTTAATCAACTTATGGGGAATCAAGGAAAATTTCCGTCTCAAGTTCAACTAAATCCAAATGAGGGAAGACACTAGAATATTTAGCACCAAATATCCACATTGAAGAATTGAGACAACAAATTGGGGGAAGTTGTACCCTCCCGTTCAGCTGAACGGGAGACCTCTGAAAAAGTTGTCAGTCCAAACATAGGAGGTGCTAGATACAAAAGGCCTAAAAAAGATAAGGTGAGTAATCCTGAACCAAATTCAGACTATATCATACCTTCCCCATTCTCTCGCAGGCTAGTACTGAATAAGAAAGACGAGGATATAAATGATATCCTCAACATATTCAGCACAGTGCACATCAATGTCTCCTTTCTCAAGGCAATAAAGAAAATGCCTAAGTTTTCAAAATTCTCGAAATACTTCCTATCTAGGAAGAGCAGCAAGAAGAGCAATGAATTGTTTTCAGTGAGTGAGAATGTGTTTACAGTCATTCAGAAAAAGATTCCACCAAAATGCAAGGATCCAGATATGGTTACTATCCCTTGTACCATAGGTGATGATAGAATTGAAAGAGCTATGCTTGATTTGGGTGCTTCCATAAATGTTATGCCTCTTTCGATTTATGAGCAATTCAATCTAGGTGAGTTAGCATTCACGAATACTATCATTCAACTGGCTGATAGATCTTTCTGTAATCCAATTGGTGTTCTTGAGAATATTTTAGTGAAAGTTGATGAATTTGTAGATCCTGTTGATTTTATATCATTAACATGGGTAGCTCACAATCATGTAATATTTTGTTAGGAAGACCCTTTATGAAAACTGGTAATACAAAGATTGATGTTGATACAAGGACCCTAACTTGTGAATTTAATGGAGAGGCTGCTACCTTAAATATTTTTGATGATATAAAAACCTCTCTGGTTATGGAACTTGTAAATTTCACATATACTTTTGATCCTATTGTCCAAGATTCTCTTGAGACAAATTCCACGTAGAATGAGTTAGAAAAACCTTCAGATGAAGGTAGGAAGGATATTGATGAAGATTCTGAAGGTTGAATTTTGTCTCTGCAACCACAGTACACGATTTAAAAAAAACCGGACCCCTCCCGTTTGTCCGAACGAGAGACCCCCAACACATTTTTACCCTCATTTTTTCATAATTCAAAGTTGGAACTTGATTCCCTTCCTTCACATATGAAATATGCATATCTGGACAATGGTAGAACACATTCGGTGATCATTGACAGCAATTTGAGTAAGTATGAAGATGAGAGGCTTCTTCGCCACTTAAGGAGGAAGAAATTTTGAGTTGGGATTGAAATACATTCATTCCAATCAAAGATGAGTTATAATCATAGAAAGTTAAGGTCAAAGTGGAAGAGTTCATTTCAGGATACAGAGGTGGACGATATCTGCCTTGCAATCCCCACATATCTCTGAGTAGGAATTGGGGTCAAGCTCGTGACCATTAAGATGGAGCGCTCATTGGGAGGCAACCTAATGTTTTTATTTTTCTTTCTTGCATGTTTATTTTCTTTGAATTCATTTTTATATTAAAAAAATTAAAAAGTTAAAAAAATGAAGAAAAAAATATATTTTTTCATTTGCTTTTTGATAGCTGAGAATGCATGTGATGCATGAATTAAGAGAAATAAAGCACGACTGGTGTCCGTTCGGCCGAACGAGAGGGGTGCAGTATATCCGACTTGCTAAAATTGAAGAATTTTGCTGCCTCTATACTCGGTTCCTTCTAAACTTAGTTTGTTTGCTTTATTATGTTATATCGTGCTTGCATGGTTTTATTTGTTTGGAGTAAAAATATATGTTATTCTGTTTTGCACTTTTATTTTTTGTTTGAGGACAAACAAGAGTTTAAGTGTGGGGAGGGTAATTGTATTGATGATTATTTTCAATTTTCCTTGAACTGAAATTTGGGAAAATTTTCAAAATATTTTTAAACATCAAGGGAAAATTGTTTTATTTTGGCGAATAAAATATTTTTATGAATTGAATTGAGCTGATTTCACTGTGGAACATGGGTCTGTGGTAAGATGATGAATTCAAGAATATATGCATAAGTTAATGTTTTTAAATGATTCTTTGGATGACGATAAAGGGCTAACTTTCATATTAACCAAGTAAAGTGAGATTTTGAGCTAGAGTGGAGCATTCTCCTTATCCCCTTCTTTGTTGAATGTACGAGTTATAGCATGTGATGTGGATTATGTTTGAAATTTTCACTACTACAAATTGGAGATATCGTAACACTTTCTTTGCAACACTTATTTAAAATGTTACAATAGTTTATAAAGTGTTACTTAAATCTTTGAAAAGTATTACATAAATATTGAAAAGTGTTAACTGAATTTTAAAAAGTGTTACATTAGATCTAATGTAAGATCGCCTAAGGTAATACTTGTAAACGAGTTACAATAGGTTCAAAGTGTTACAATAGCACCTAAAGTAACACTTTTACAAGTATTACCTTAGGCGATGTTACATTAGACCTCACATAACACTTTTTAAAATATTAACAACACTTTTCAATATTTATGTAACACTTTTCAAAAGTTTAAGTAACACTCTATAAGTTATTGTAACATTTTAAATAAGTGTTGCAGGGAAAATGTTATATTAGCATTAGTTTGTAGTAGTGAAAGTTCGGTTCCTTTACACCGCTACCCATGATTTACAACTTGGGTAGTCTACAACCCAACTAAATGATTTCTATCCAACGGGTCATTTAGTTTTGACCCAACAGGTCACTTAGTTTTGACCCAACAGGTCACTTTGTTTTGACCCAACGAGTCATTTATCAGTTTATCCAAAAAGTTCCACTACCCGCACCTCCGCCACCCCTTCTCGGCACCGGTAAGTGGCGACCCACTTTTTTGTGAGCAAAGACAACGTTGCAACGATAAGAATATGCAAAATCCTTACACCCAATACAATTCCACCATCCTCAAATGCATTCGCCTGAACTGCTAGTTGTGGGTTAGTTTTCGATTCCACCGGTGGTGGAGCCTCCCATGTCAGAAGTTCTCCTCGTCACCCCCGGTCGCCACCATAACCGCCGCCCTCCTCTTCCCTCTCCCCTCACCTCACCTCACCTCTCCCGCCGCAAACCCTAGCTCAGCCTCACCTTCGTCATTCATTGCAAACCCTAGCTTAGCCTTAACGTCGGCGTCAGAAGGCGTTTCCACACAAGAAAAAATGAGTGCGGACTCCTACTGTGCAGCGAATCTGGATAGGATTAGGCTCAAGCAATGGGTAAGCGGTGGTGTGGAGTCTGGAGGGGTGAAATCGAAAATAAGAAAAGTGGTGACATCGGTGACGGTGGCGGGTGAAATCGGGAGGAAGAAAAGGAAAGAGTTGGAATCGAGAGGACGAAGAAGAAAAAGAAACATTGAGGGGTGAGGGAAGTTCATTCATTTTCTGTTTTTATGCATTTTTCTTTTTTTATAATAAGGGCAAAATGGTATTTTTCACAAAATCCAGCAGTATATCAGTTGATTAAAAATTCAACACGATCAAAGGTTATTTTGGTAATTTTTGAGATTGCAAGGTTATATTGACACTTTCACTTAAAAGTCAATGTCTTTGGCACTTAACTCTATTTTTAAAATAGAGAAAGTCTCATGAAGGACGATATGTCCATAAGTTTATAGACAAACATCTAACAAGACCTACTCTTTTAAAATATTATTCTTTAGAACTTGAGTGTCATTAAAAATATATCACGTGATCGTCATGGGTGGATATCTTTGTCAATTCTCACTATTTCCACTTTTTCCTCATCGCTTCCTTTGTCAATTCTATAAGCAAACATAAGTGTTTAATAGGTTAAATCTCTAATTGATGTACTTGCTTGACTGTAATATTGGATTGCTTTTAATCTTTGTACCATTTGATTTTTTATATTTTAAATGGTTCAATTTTAAACTTTCTTAGGATATGTTAATCAAGATGTTATCGTGATATGGTTCTTGCATGTTTTCTAGGGAGGAGTATTATCGGGTTCCAGAAATAATCTTGTTGTGTCTAAAGTTTGGGATATTTGAGTAAAATCAATATATCCCCAGATAACTGAACCTATAAAAATAGCCATAACTAGTTGATGAAATGTCAATATAACCTAAGACATAATTTATGGTGTTGATCGACATTGACCGCTCATAAAATTATCAAAATGCCCTTTGACCTAAAAGCTAAAAGTTAGGATAATTTTGCCCTCAACCACCATCGGACCGCCGCTAGGTTGTCGCCGCGCCAACTCCACTCGACCACCACCCCTACCCCTTCCAGGTTACTGTCGTGTCGCCTCCACCCCCACCTCCTCCACAACCCACCGACCACTACCCCCAGCTCCATACACTAGATCCAACACCAACACCGTTGCTGATCCGCTGACACTCAGCCCCGCCACCCATCAGTCCCTCCCAGCCCCGTCACCCATCATCCTCGCCCAAATTCGCCACACATCAACCTAGCGCTTCGCTCTGCCTCGCCACCCCACCATCCAGATCCGGTGGAGAAGGTAAAATAGAAGGAGAAAAGCAAAGGAAAGGAACGACGGAGAAGAAAAGAAAGAGAATAAAGGAACAACGAAGAAGAAGAGGAAGAGAAGGAGAAAAGAACATAAAATTAGGGTTTTAGTGACATTATGGTCATCTAACATTTTTTGTTTTTTCAGAGGGGTAAAATTAGTAACTTAACAAAATCCTGGTCAAAATTTGTCAGAATGGGTAGTTTTGCACTTTCACTGATTATCTAGGGTTATATTAGCATTTTCGAACACTAAAATGTTATTTTGGCACTTATATCAATTGTGTAGAGTTATAAAGACACATTTCTTTTAAAGTTTAATTTAAACTATTGCTCTATAAGATATACTCCTTATAACAATTTCCTTTGAGAAAATCTATTGATCGAACAATGTCGTTTTTAAAGTTACAGAGCAACTGCTATCATTTTTTAACTTAAACACACTAAATTTAAATTTAAACAGTACTGTATTTTTATTTAAATCATATATTTTAATTGTACTGTATTTTTTGTACTTTTATTACATATTTAACTTATAGTTATAACATTTAAATTAAAGCTACTCTGATTATTTCATAACTTTAAGAAAAACCATCTTCCTAGTTTTAGTCAATTGTTTTTAATGAAATAGTGCAAGTCTTGTGACATGTGAGGTGAAAGAACTATGGGTGGTAAATTAAAGATAAATGGGTATTTCACAAGAGATGCAAATAGGGGTATCCAAAATTCCCAACATTGAAATATGAAAGCTCCGTTGAAAGGGAGAGGGGCTTAGTTTAAGTTGGCAAAAAGGACTTCCAAAACCCCTACACTGTAGCCATTATGACCTCCCCAAAATAGAAACTCTAACCACCACACCCTTTTGATATAATAAAAAAAACCACCACACCCTTTTTTTTCATGCTGAATCAATTTTTTTTTTCATTTTAGTTCAGTTTAGCTCGATTTAATAAATTATATTTAAAAATTAGTATAATTTTTAATTCCTTTCGTTTCAGTCGAATTTACACACTTTTTGATCAACTCTTTTAAGACACATTTGACAATTGATTTCAGTTAGTATATAGACATCAATGTCATCATGTGAAATATTATTAGACTTCATGTATCACGTGTATTCTAAATATCAAATTTTAGTACATCGTCAGTATGCATAACTAAAGTTATTATCGGATGTCAAAAATATCCTGAAAAAGTTGATTTAAAAGTGTGCAGATTTAGTTGAATCGGAGGGAATATTATTATTTAAACTATAGAATTTTAATAAAGTTTAGTTCGATTTAATTTAGTTCAAATCAACTGAAAATAACTCGATCTAGTTATTCAACTCAAAAGATATCTATCTTTCCTTTCCTTTCCTTTCCTTTCCTTTCCTTGTATAATTGTTAAGGAAGTCCCTTATTAATGGAACATGTGAAAATGGGCAACTATTCCTTTTGCTGATTGCTTTTCCATTTTATCCAAATTTCACTTTCCTATTCTTACCCCCTTTGAAGTAGAGTTTCTAAGGCACATGGGGTGATTTTGTTTGGGGAATTCTTGTGAAAGGGGTGAAAAAAAGGGTGCGTTCCTATTCTTAGTCCATTCCCAATTGCGTTAAAATTTTGAATTGGCTTCTTTCTTCACTCAATCCTTTAACTACTGACTCATGCGTGCATGCATGTGACTGTATATTAATGTATTATTTATTTTTTTACCGTTTATGTGTGGATGATGATCGAGTACCAATTGACCATGCATACGAATTATTGCACTTGCTATTCAATCACATATGCTTCCTCTGTCTCAATTTATTTACTTTTTCACCGTATACAATTAAAATATTTATTCATAAATATCTTTAGTTAATTATACTAATACCGCATAAAAATTAATATTTAGAAAATAGACGTTAAGACAAATCTAACAAGAGTCCGTCTCTTGAAAGACGGTCTTTCCATAAGTTATGGAAAGACCAAGGTTTAAACTGTAAATTTGAAAAAATCAAAATAAAATTTTCGAGTTGTATTAATCGGATCATAAACCTATCACTCCTAAATGTTGCATAATAAAATTTTAATATTGTAACTAAACCTTTTTACCTTTCTATAATTCCAATTCAATCCCGTCTTTCCATATGTCTATGGAAAGACGGTCTTTCCCAAAACTTTGTCATCACGTGAAAACCCCATTCCAATTACTTTTAGGATAAGATTATAATTATTTACCTTTCAAGATATATTTGAAAAGATTTTCAAAATTACGGAAATCTCATTGCAATAACTATAAATAAACATCAAATCATTTTATTAGTTATGTTAATTACAAATAACCATGTCAAAGGATTAGGCAGTATAAATGTAAAAATATATAATAATTGCTCTATAAGTTATAAAAAATACCGTTGTTAGCAAGAATTTGCGTCTAACCGAAAATGCATTAAAGGTAAACTATTCGAAGACAATCCATGTGATAGAGTAATGAGCCAAATTGAGAAGATCTGACTTTAGATTGTAGATTGTAGATTGTAGATTGTAGATTGTAGATTATAGATTGTGAACAAGGAAGCCCTCTCTTTGAACATATTTGTTGCCTTTTCTTTGAAAACGAAGTTCGTGAATGCAACTATTTAATACAATTACATGCTTTAATCGGAGAAAGTTCCACTTTTGTCGCAATAGTTCATTACTTTTTTTTTTCTTTTTAAAAACGTTAAGCAACATCTCATTACAATTTTTCAATAAAGTGCCACTATAGAACATGTTAGTGGGTCTATTTTTTTTGGCATCGAGTAAAGATTGGGTATTTAAGTATAATTGGATTCGATTAGTTGTGAACTCAAGATGTTAAATAAGTTTGGTGGTGCGGAGTGCACATTTGTATAAACTATTACGAGTTTACAATTGATAGGATAAAAATTAATTGTGTTGATTAGAAATGCGATGACTAATATGATTTTTATTAGAATGAGGAAAGGTTGCATCGGTTCAGAATTTATTCATCATAATTCTGATGACTATTGTAAAATGATGAATTATTGTGTCTTTTCACGACAATGTTTCCTATATATAATATATAGATACATGCGTATACATGCATGGTAAAAATACATAAAACACAAACAAGACAAGGGAAAAAGACAATTTCCCCGAACATACATACAACCAAAAACACAGTTATTCAAATGTATTCTCCTGATTCAAACTTATAACACTAGGGTTTCTAGATTGTTTTATCCTCAAAGGGAGTTCTTGTAACCCAAGGCGTAATAGGGTCGAATTACTCTTCAACGAAAGTGTCGTAGCGCGACTCACATCGATATCCAATAAAGTTTTACCACAATCATGCAAGCATGATTTTACCGTTCCATCGGAATACAATATTACAACATTTACTCCAACAATCTTAAAGAGTAATTTTGAATGTATTAGTTGATGAGTGTGGTGGTACTTGTGGCGCATTGATGGATTGGATATTGGATCCATAGCATATGACATATCAGGAAGAGGAAGAAACACAATCAAAATGAGAAACCCGTCGGACGAAACCCGTCGTAGCAACAAATGGAAAAATAATGACTGCGTGTGAAAATGGTGATACTCATCGCTACAAGTACGGTATTTTCTTTGCTTTGTAATTGAGTATTACACATGCAATGAAACATGGAATTAATTGCACAAGTAAATCAGTTCGAAGCATTGAGAAAAGTAATAATCAGCTACGGGGCTAGGGATTTGGGGGCTAGTGGTGGAAGATGATGAACAAGAGAAGCGGCAATGAGACTGGGGATTTGGGGCCTGCGGGTGGAAGACGATGAACAAGAGGCACGACAGCGAGGTTGGGAATTTTGGGGATGGGAGTGGAAGACAATGAACACAATGGCGGCACCGGCGCGGGTTAGGGTGGGCTAGGGCGCGACGACAGAGGTGAAGGAGCGGTGAAGTTAACGGCAGAGTAGTGGTGGCTGTGATTATGAAGATGAAGAAGAAAAACCTTAGGGGTATTTTTGTCATTACATTTTTAGGTTTAAGACTACGGATATTTTAGTTTTTTTGGTTTGGTCAATGTTGGAAAATGTGAAGTCAATGCCGGAATAGTGCCAAAAAGCTATATCGGCCCATTTGCTGAAAAACTTAGGATTAGAATCACATTTTTAGATTTTTCAGGATTAGATTGACATTTTCAAAAAGTAATATAATTAATTTTGTATTTCACCATGTTAAAATTTGAAGGATTACTGTGCTGGGCAAGAAAATTATAAGGAATAAATACATTTATAACCCTAACTTTTAGATGAAAGTGCTAATATAACCCTGCAATTTCAGAAAGTTCTAATTTAACCCTAATAAATTATTGTATGTGTCAATCTAACCCTAACTTTCAAAAAAAATTGTGCCGATATAGCCAAACTCCCTAATTCCGACGTTGACCTATGAAATTCTGGCAATGATAGAAAGTGGAATGATGAAAATACCCTTGACTAAGAAACTAAAAAAATTATATTGACTTTCTTCTTCTGCACCGTCGTAGCCACTCCTCCTTTGCCGGAAACTTCTTCCGTCGTCGGAATCCTTCACTGACGGCACCTCCACCAACTGAAAGTTCACTCCTTTTTTCACCGCTACTTCCCTCCCCATAACTATGGATCTCACCAAGAAAAAGTCGCCATGTTTTAGCTCAATTTCAAACTCCCACAACAAACCGAACAAAACTCAATACTCCCTCTGTCCCAGATTAAATTGCACAGTTGCTTTTCATGCACTATTCTCTATCAAAGTTTGACCTCATATTTGAATAGATATATGAGCAACAATATTATCATTTGTGGTATTGTTGAATTCGTCGTAACAAGTAGTTTCTAAATATCAATTTTTTACCATTATTATACGTAAGTGAACAAATTAACGGTCAAACATGTTTATTGAACAGCGTGATAATGATTGCTGTGAAATTTAAGTTGCGATGGAGGGAGTAGCACAGTTCAAAAAAAAAAATTAATCAGAAAAATATCAGGATTGAAAAAAGTAGAAAGAAATAGTACGCCAATAGATTGACGTGCAAGTGGATATTCAATTCGATGAAGAGCTCATAGAATGATGAAGGGTAGAGCATTAATTCTTGG
Source organism: Rubia tinctorum (assembly GCA_032355605.1). NCBI lineage: Eukaryota > Viridiplantae > Streptophyta > Magnoliopsida > Gentianales > Rubiaceae > Rubia > Rubia tinctorum. The sequence continues at coordinate 34,069 of JAULKM010039036.1, forward strand.
AAGAGCTCCTCAGCAAGTTATAATGGACATTAGAAAATAATGTAATCCTCAGAAATCCTAACCCCTGAAAATGGCCCAGATCAGCTACATTTCTGTGGGAGTAGAGCAGTGTGGAGGTGGTCATAGGGTGGCGCACGTACATTGCCACAATCTTTGTCCCCTTTCGCGTCAACAGCTTCAGAATCCACGCCACCACCAAGCCACTCGTCACCACCGAGTCCGTCGACCTTCAGGCGTCATTTGGGTCAGTCATTGCATACCTCACCAACACATCCACCGCTGGAAACTTCTCCACAAACGCCTCTTTCATCGCCTCGCTCAGGGGCGCGTTGCCGCTGAGCACTTACCTTAAACTCCTCAATTTATACTTCCTCTTTATGCCCTCTCTGTCCGCCGCTGCTCCACCACCATTCACAAAAGTAGCTGTGCCACCAGATTCAATGTGTTCGCCATCCTTGGATTCGTGTCTCCTCTTCAGTCATTTTCTCCTTCGCCGAATTCAGGAAAAAAAGGTTGGGAAGACGACGGGGATGAGAAAGAAAGGGGAGGAAGACAAAGGGGAACAAGATTTCCTCCTTCTCATTTTATTTTTATTTTATTAGGTCAAGAGTAAAGTTGTCTTTTTATCAGAATCCGACAAAATAAACATTGATTAAAAAGTTAACGGAATCAAGTGTTATATTGACACTTTCTGATATTGTAGGATTATATTGACACTTTCTGATAAAAGGTAGAGTTATTTTATCACTTAACTCAAATCATAAAATATGAGCCGGACTTTTATTTAGCATGTGAGTGAGATTGAGGCAGCTAGCATCTGAATCCCGTTCAAAAAATTTGAGGAGATCCACACGTCAATCATGACGTACGTTCTTCTGGTTCTGTCCAACCTGAAAAGCTTAATATCATCAATTATTAAATTAATCAATCAATTTCATTTGTAACGGAAAAAATTTGATCGCTTTATGAAATCTCCAATCAACGTGGCCTGCACGTGCGTGATATAATTATATTGAAATTTGGGACCGTCCGGCGCCGCACAGCCACTTAGAGCATTTCACCGCGAGACTCATAGTTTTCTTACGCATGATATTTGTCTATTCTCTTAATATAATAATAATATAAATAAATATAATAACAAGATCTTTAATTTTGTATATATTATTAAAGATTCACAATAGATGAAGTTAAACTCATGAAAAAATAAAACAAAATAAGTAAAATTTTGCTACTCCTTTTGTTTCATTGGATATTGTACATTTTTTTGGTTGTTTTTGTGGATTTGACACACTTTCCTTTCATGACAAAATTCCTTCAATTTTAACCAACCACTTTACTTTTTCCTTACTAAATTTAATTCAATTACATTCACTCATTTTATTCACCTAAATTCAAGCAACCAAAATTATGATGTTATATCCAACGAAACGGAGGTAGTAACATGTAACAGTAATATTATTTTAAATATGTCAATATTAAAAGAAGAGTACATCTCCTGGATGACACACACTTAAGTTTTGGACAGTCAATTGTATTTTTTAATCTTATACACTGCTTTTGTTAATTAAATATTGAACTATAAACTATTTTTAAAGTTAAATATTGTACTTTTTACTTATTGTATTTTCACATTTAAACGCACCTTATTACATGTTTTAACTTATAAAATACAATATTTAAATTTAAAAATAAAATTTCAAAGTTAGAAAATAAATTGGCATGCCCAAAAATTTAGGAACATGCCCGACTTTCTCTTAAAAGAATGGATGAAGTATTTAAAGAACTAGATTAATACTCGTGCATAGTTCTAAACAAAAATTCATGTCTCTTTAACACAATATAATATGAGTGATGATAGAGACGGAGAAATTTTGTAGTGAAATTGTACAGTGAATAATGTGGAAGTCAGTAAAAAACAAATCACTAATCATCTCCTTTAAAAGGGGCAACTAACCATGGATATATTTGTGTTTTCATTAATTCCAAATCAGTTGATATATAATTTTACTATGAATTTTCACTATCACTACGTTACTCATATTTTATTTGTAACGAAAATTAAAGTGCAAAGAATAAATCATTTCTCCACCTATATTAAAAGACAAAATCTTGTATAAAATCATCTTATAATTAGGTGGGACTATTTTTAATCAATGATAATTTTTATATTACTTAAAAAAAAATGTTTAGACGACTTGGAAATTTTACGTGCAATTGTCTTTAACTGGTGGATTAAGACATAAAGTATATATATTTTGTTCCACCCTCCCCAAGTCTGCAAGCACGTGGCACGGTTCATTTGGATGAAGGATCTAAGTGAAAGAAACACTAGAAGTCGTAGGAAAATATATAGCAATCAAAATGACAGGGAAGATTGGTTATGTTGAGAAAGTAAACACGGACAATAATAAATGAATGATAATGGATTTTTTCCCTCAAGTTTTTCTATGAAAAGTATAGAACTTCCTAAAGCCAAACCAAAGAAGGGAGATTCTCAGGGATAACGGGGAAAAATAGAATAGAATTTAGAATGAATATTCAATCAGGATAACCCGCAAAGCATGAGTCTCATCCACTACATATGCTCAACTTTAGAGTATGTGATATAATCAATGAAAGAAGGAATGACAAACGACCTTACTCAATAAACTATTACTTGCAAAAGTTACCAAGGTTATAGTAGGGATCCATATATCGATGACATTCAAGGAAGAGGATTACCAAATATGTGAAAAGAAATAAATAGGTAAGTATCAGCCAGGTATAAAACCATTTTCATGGAAATGAGATAAGGGAACAACCGTACACGTCTAATTTGCACGAGTGTTTAGATGGAAGGAAACATATGTTGAGACAACTATGGTCCATTACAATCTCAGAAAAAAGAAAGTTTTATGGTTAGAAGAATGATAGAGAGGGTATGCCCCACCAAATAGGCCCTAAGGAAAAGAGATGTAGATTTATCTCCCGTGTGAATTTATGATATGACCACACTCAATTGGTTACACGTATTTTATTTGAGTTTCATCATGCAAAATGAGTCTGACGAAACTCTAGACTTGGATATGACTTTAGCTAAAGAACCATATTTTCACCGGGGCCCTGAATGAGTAACTGGATTGACATAACTTCAGTAAGAGATGACATAAATTTAACGTGTTTTATCATATGAGTGATATTGTGTATAAATAATATTATCATAATAGCACAAGAAGTCCCCCACTGTCCATGGAGCACGTATACTTATCCAAGAACTGTCGGACCTCTCACTCAAAACACTAAGACCATTTGGAAGAGATGAGTACAACTCTGAGAATCTAATCGAGGAATTTCGAGCATGCATTAAATTACATGCATGGCTATTCACAAAAAGTTACTAGGTAGGAGATAAAACTCTTTTGGTTGAAGGACAACCAAAGTGACAATCATCAATTTCCAAGATGGATAAAGGTAATGACGAATGTGCTTTCCCCCCCAAAGATTGGAAAGTGACAGCGACACGTTGCACACAAATAAATGGAAGCAAAATTATATGTAAATTCATCCCTATAATGTTGCCACATAAGTCAATATTATTTAATTCGATAAGATTGAGTTGAGGGAGAACTCAACCCTTTTATAAGAATCACTAGACAAAAGAAAGCTCCGACATAGTCCAAATAGTGATTTTTGAGACCTAAAAAATATATAGTTTCTTGCCTAACAAAATTGAGTGTAGTTTTAAGACCCTAAAATAGATTCCGTAACAACTTTTGTTAAATTACAATGTGGTGGAATTCAGTCATTTATATTTATTCCTTTTACCTCTTCTGTCCCACCTGAATTTGCACACTTTCTATTTTAGTTTGTCCCATGCATATATGCACATTTTCCCTTAAATAAAGATTCAACATGTTATCAAACATATTTACCCCTGAAAATTTAAATCTTTACACAACTTTCCTCTCAATTTTTTATATATATAAAAATTACACCTTTTAGTTACCTCCCTCGAAATGCACACAATCTTCACCCATTATAAACACCAATAATTCCCCCCTATCAAAATCTACACATTATTCACACAATCTTCACCCTTTATTCACCCAATCTTCATCCTCTATAACTTTACATTGTCAAAATTCATTCCAAAATTCTCACCTCAATATCTAAAACATCTTACCTAATCTCACATTCCTGCAAAATGTCACCTCAATATCCACCAGCGCCTCAACCCCATCAGCTGCCTCAACCCCATTAAACCCATCACGACCTCAACCCCATTAACCCCATTATGATCCCCTTCTTTTGCTTTCCGCATCTAGGACTAAGACGTAGTTCTTCCTACGTCTTTGAAATTAGAGAAAACCCATAAGTGGCTAGAGAGAGAATCAATGATGCGGTCAAAAGAGAGATTGAAAGCCATGAGAGAGGAATCATGTCAATAGAGAGATTGGGAGCCAAAATGGAAAAATCGAAGGTGGAAAGAGCTAATTCCTGTAGAAAATCCATGTTCCGTCCTTAAACAAATAATAAACCGGGTCCATAGCCCAGTTAAAATTAATCTGGGATTTTCGATTTACAGACCCCAGACGTGGTGATTGGGTGGAGATTAGTAGTCAGGGATTTACAATGCTGAAGCATTCTTTGCTGGAGAATTCTTGCTTCCCAAATTATTGTTGGATTTTCCAAAGGGATTTCTTAGAGAAATAAAAAAATTAGATTTGAAATGGCCTAGGGTGGAGGGGAAGCCGGAGATACCCTTTACCGGGGGTGAGGTCATGCACAACGCTACAGTTGTCCCATATCTGATATCGATGTTGAAGAAGATAGATGCTGGAACATACAAGGGAGTAAAAAACATGGGCCTCTTTGACATTTTACATCTCCAAAATTAAAACCAGCCCTTTCTCTTATGTAAAAAAATCTTTATTTTTCTGTTGAAAGGGCTGGGGTAGTGGGAGTACTTTTTTCTCTTCTTCGATGAGTTCTTCTTGAACGCCAGATCCGGCCCATGAAGTTTTCCTCCCATTTTCCCATCACATGCATAACCTCACCTCGTTGCTCGACTTTGAAAAGGACCCACAAAACCTCACCCCGCTGTTTGGCATCAGATTAGATCTGATATAGAGAAAGACCATAATCTTATTAGGCATAAATTCTGGGGATGCCTGGCATTTTCACTGATGAAGGATTGAAAGATTAAAATGAAGAAGTTTATGCTGGACTTTCCCATGAAGTCCCAGGTGGATAGAATTTCATCCTATGATAACTAAAAGAACCAAACCCAGAGATTGGATATTCAAGCTCATATTTCTCCATTAATTTGTTGGTCTTGATTCTCGAATCTGCAAAAAGCCTTGCTATTTTCTAGAGTAGGACGAAAGGGTTTAGTTGGATCTACTTGGTCACAATTATTAGCTTGTTTTGTTTCTCCTCAAGTGTGAGTACTTAGATAAATTGGATTCTCTTGCGCCGAAATTAACCTTGGCGAAGAAGAAGGTTGTAAGTGGTGTCGAAAAAAGGGCCCGCAGTAGTGGCATAGTTGGTGACATTGACCAGTAGCATCTCTATTATCTCTATTTGTGATGTGTTCTTATTTTGTGTGATTGGGGTTTTGTTGGTGGTTGTTTTGGAATTTAGTTCGATGAAAAAAAGAGGTTAACGGAAGTTAAACAAAAAATTTAACAGAATTTATTTCAAGGCCTTGAAAACTAGATTCAAAATTTTTTAGGGTAAGATTGGTATATACAGAGCCCAAGTGACAAATCTAAATCTTATACAATAGCCCACAGGGCTCAACGAAATTAACATCCAGACAGAAGAGCTGACGCGAAGCGAAAATCTGACCCACAATGCAAAAAATATGTGGGTTTAAACTACCTTGATGGTCATGACCAGTAAGATCCTGGTTATGCTATATATATATATATATATATATGGAAGTGGGTTGTTTTGCCACCACAATGAACATGATCACCATAATCCAAAAAAACAAATGCCACCTTTGTGGCAACAACTCGCCAAGGCTATAGATTGAGAATGAGATGAGAAGCACTAAAGGACGCTGATTTATGATCATTGTCATTATTTTAAAGGAACCAACCACATTATTGGCACCGAGTGTGGAGATTAACTGTTCTTTTTAAGTCATAGTGGTTTCTAGGAGCGATCGAAGCTGGATGCAGGGTTCTACTCCTTCCCATGTCCGTACACCTAGCCAAAGGGGACCTTGAGATGATGATCTTGAACATCAGAAAACTGGAGACAATAAAGAGGTGAAATCTCCAATCATGGAATGCGACAAGGAGGAGAAAGCTTTTATAGTGCTCCTCGAAGCTAGTAGGCAATATCTCCATGCACAATTCATTAACGCGGATAAGACCAGGGTGGATAATTGACGGGATCCAAAGGACTGAGCGCATTAAGATGAAAAATGGAATAAGTTCCAAAGATATAATGAAAAATCCAGATACTTTATAGTGTAAGAAGAAGCTGATTACTCCCCATTGACAGATAAGTAACATAACTTCATGATACTGAAGGATTTCAAGCTACCCACTATGTGAAAGTATATGACAGAATAACAGATCCTAAATAGTTTCTACACTCTTACCACAACAATATGCAATTTTTTGATGCACCAATTTAGCTCATGTGCAAGGTTTTCCCCATATTCTAAACAGGGACGACCATCACATGGTACGACAACCTTCATAGAAGAAGCATCCAGTTTTGGGCCCAATTGCCGGATTGGTTTATTGATAGATTTTACCAAAAAATAGAAGTTCACAAAGGCATTCGAAGATTTAATGAACACTGCACAACAAACTGGAGAATCATTGTAGAATATCACGACCGCTTCATTTTGGAAAGCTTACAAGTGCGGGATCTGATGTATCAAATGTACTCAAGGACCTTCATTAATGGTATGCATCGAGAGAGTTTCCCAAGATACTCACCACTACATGCTCGGTAACCCAATAAACCTCCAAAAATTGGTGGAAAAATCTGTGCAAACAGAAGAAGCGAACAACAAGAAGTTGGAAAATGAACGAGGAGAAAAAAGAGCTAGGGAAGACATTAGTAAATGTGCGGCAAAGAGAGGAAAAGGAAACCTAGAAAAAGGGGGAAATACACCGCAAATAGCAATACAACATACTCATAAACACTCCCAACAAATTCAAGGAAGTAAACCTAGTAGAATGATATAGAGATGTTCCGAGAACCTGCACCAATGAGAGCACCAACTGACAAGAGTTCAAAAGACAACTATTTTAACTTTCACAAAGACCAAAATCATGACATATAAATCTGCAATAATCTTCGTAGACAAATCAAGGGGCAACTTTGTTAGGGGATATTAGCCCAACAAAAAAAATAAAACTACGCGTCAACAAAGATAAGTACCTGTGGCATAGAGAAAAGCCAGTCACAAATAAAGTAAAAGTATAAGATGACAACAACAATCGAACAAGAGACAAACACAATAGATGGAGACATTGAAAAAAGTAATATTTTCTTGGAAAGCGAGGGCAAGGTACATACCGCCACAGGAACCTACAGAGAAGATGATGTGCGCAAGTGAGACTATTTTGCTCAGTGAGCAGGACATAATCCCAAATGTGACGCCTTATAATGTCCCTCTAGTAATAATGGCCAAGATAGTTAACTCTAAAGTATACATGGTCTTTGTCGATAATGGCAACACAATATAAGTAATGTTCACTGATTGCTTCCACAAGTTGCAATTCAAAATATTATACCTCAAGAAGTCAACATCTTCTATAGTAGGATTTACGGGAAAATTTGATAGCCCCTTGGAAAAATATATGACACCCAGTATCCACTGGAAAAAAGCAAAGGGCATTCACAGTCCTATGCGAGTAGTTGATGCCTTCAACCTTTTCAATGCAATTATTGGGAGACCATGGATAAATGGCATGAAGGGTACTTGGTCCCAATTTCACGTAGTCATGAAATTTCCAATCCCTTTGAGAATTTCAATAGTTAGAGTAGACCAAAAGTCAGCTAGACAATGCATGATTATAGAAATGAAGTTATCGACCATGAATAGGGGTCAACCTATGGTTCAATTGATCAAACAGGGACAACTTTTGGATAATGAGCAATCCAAAATTGATTTGGGTGAATAGGTGAAGCTGTTTGGTTTGAACGATGATGATCATACTCAAAAAGTCAAGATTGGAAAATTCTTACCCTGTTTGTTAAACGAGAGGTTCCCTCGATGTTAAAACTATACAAGAATGTGTTCGCCTAGTTAGTCTATGATATTGTAGGAATCAATCCCATCATAGAAACACACTTCCTCAACATTAACCCATTGGTGAAACCTCCAAGACAAAAGAAAAAAATTCTCCGCAAATGATAGGCATCATGCAAAAGATCAAGAGGTGTAAAATCTCATACAAGCAGGGATACAATGTGAGGTAGTTTATACAACTAGTCGATGATCCCGGTCATGGTCTGAAAGGTATATGTAGGATGGAGAATGTGCACCGACTACACAAGTATTAACAAACATTTCCCTAAGGATTGCTATCTTCTACCGAAGATAGACCAACTGGTAGAAGAAATCTCAGGGTACAAAGCCATGGCCTTCCTAAATGTATATAAAGGATACCATCAAATAATGATGAATCCTGGAGATGGAGAGAAAACACATTTATAACCAGTTTCAAACCATTCTTATACTTGAAAATGTCGTTTGAACTAAAAAATGTGAGATCCACGTGCCAGTGTATAGTGGACAAGGTGTTCATGCATCAGACAGGTCTAAACATAGAAATTTAAGTAGACAAAATGGTAATGAAGATGAAGACCCCTAAGTCAGTTCGCATAAGACCTAGATTTCTTTTGATAACCCTCCAAATAATTTGGATGAAGCTAAACCCAAAGAAATGTATTATTGGGTAGGTGCTGGAAATTTCCTTGGATACAAGGTTTCCTCAAGTGGAATCGAAGAAAATACATTAAAAAAATCTAAGCTATACAATACCTACCACCACCCATTTGGTTAAAGAGGTCCAAGTGTTAACCAGTTCATTAGCAGTCCTTAGTCGCCTGGTCTCAAAAGTAGTATAAAAATACATGTCTTTCTTCCATTTCCTACAAAGGGCTAATAAATTTAGCTAGACTAAAGATGGCCAGAAACCATACGAGGTACTGAAGACTGAGCTACAAAGATTGGCGCTGCTGGTGGCCCCACAAGTGGAAGAAACTCTATATTTATATCTAGTTGTGTCGAATCAGGCCATCAACTCGTGCTAACCAAGATGGCCATGTAACTAAGTACAAGCGCGGGCCGTGTTGCATGACCTGTACCTCATGACTTGAAGATCCAATCCGTGCCCCGTGGCCATCTACTCGGCCGCGCCATTAGAAGATGGAGAATTCAACTCCAGTCCGCGGCCCGCAAGGAATTGCACGGGCTGCGCTGCTCAGACAGCCAAGGCACCCTTCTAGTTGGTGGCCCACAAAGAATTGCATGGGCCGCACGCTCAAGTGGCTGAGGAAATGCTTCCAGTCGGTGGCCTGTGCACTATTGCACGGGCCGTGCGACACAAGCTACGTGCTATTGTATGGCCCGTGCCAACGTGACGGCTAGGATTTCCCCTTGTTTTGGGCCTCTCCAAGGCCCATTTTCCACCTATTATTTAAGGAGCACTAGTCTACTAGGGTTTAAGGGAGCCTTCATTATTGTAGTTTCATTTTCCTTTTTCTAAGAGTAGGTAGAGAGAGAAAGGGACTAATCCTTCTCTTTTCTTTTATTATATCCTAGTTTGATGCCTATGGCATTAATTCCAATGCTTAAATTGGGTTCAAAGTCCATGGAGTAGTGTAATTATTTGGGGATTTAAATTTCTATTCATGACTAAGTATTGATTTTGTGAAATTCTAGGCCTCCCTATCGTTTTACGTTTATGAATATCATGTTTGATTTGATCCTTAAGTCTTTTGAAATGCATGTTATATATCCTATGATACACCGTATTCATATGTTCCATGTGTTGTGTTAGGCTTGTTTTGCCCTTGGGAGTGTCCGGTTAGGATATTGCGGGTTTGTGAGTTCTCGGCTATGTTAGTGTATGCATATAGGACTGTGAGCACCATTCCATATGAATATATGCCTAATTTCGACTGGATGTAATGTGCCTCTATAGACAAGGCATGATAGTGTGTAACAACTAGGGTTGTAGTGCAGCGACCATTGTCGTTTCAACCTAAGAGTAATCATGAGATGACGATCCCCTGACCTCTATAGGCCTAGGGAAAAACGTTCATAGTGGAGTTCCCGGGATGTAATTCCTTTACGGGGAGAGATATGACTAGTTTGGATTCCTTAATCGCCAACACACTTTCTCTGATTACGGAGGTGGTGTTGATAGGATGGAAATGGACTTAGGTACCTTTGTGTGAAAAACATTAGGAAGTGTCGACTATCAACCACACTTTATGACATAGACATTAAGATAGGTTATGTATGTCTTATATGCGATAGAATCTAGGATCAAATTCATATACTGGTCATGTTACGAAAATATCCCCAAGTCTAGCTTAATATAGTTTGTTATCTTGTTTTGCATGCTTAGTAGTTTTTAGATTAACCCCCCTCCCGAAAACCTATATTTACGACACTAACTATGCATGACACATAATCAGAATGACGTCTGATTGTGTGAGTCTTGTGTAGTTAACCTTTGAATTTTATCATCTCTGTGGATGACCCTAGACTTGCCACTAGCTACTCTTTAGTAGTTGGGCGTGAGTACGAGAGAAACATATAAATTTATATATTTGTGAAGCACTGCACAGGTTAACTGATCTCCCGTGAAAGGTTGGTTTGTTAACGACCTGAAGGGGTGCAGGTCAAATTTTAGAATCGCTGCTAGGGATGCTAGTTTAAAATTTTGATTGTTAACTTGCTTGACTAGTTGGTAGTAGTAGTTAGTATTTTTTATTTTTGTAGCTTTAGTTGGTTATTGTGTTGAGCTTCTTTATAGTTTTGCTTGTTACTCATAATTTGGTTTGCTAGTGCTTTCTGTTGGACTAGTAGTGTCTTGCTTCTTATTTATGTACATACATGTGCCATGAACTTAGGAGCTCTACACTATCTACCAGAAAATGAAGGTGGTCAAAGAAAGAGGAGAAGGAGAACTAGAGGAGAGGTTCCCGTAGGGCCCAACTATCTTTGTATAGGAAAGAAGAATAGAGATGGCAAATGACAATAGGACACATAGGGAGTTAATGACTTCAAATTTGGAAAATTAGCCCATATGCATAGTCTTCCCAACTTTGCCGCCCAATGTCACCTGTGAGCTGAAAAGCGAGATGATAAAATGCTTGCCCACTTTCCACGGGATGGTCGAAGAGGATCCAAAAAAAACACCTATCGGAGTGTCATTTGGTTTGCACCAATATGAAACCACTATGGGTTTCAGAGGGGGACTACAATTTGAGGTCATTTTCTTTCTCGTTTAGAGACACTGCTAATGATTGACTCTCCTACCTCCCATTGGGATGTATCACTTCCTAGATGGATATGAAACGGAGATTTGTAAAGAAATACTTCCCAGCTACAAAGTCTATTAGTTTTGATGTGCACCTTTATGCATGTTTTAACCAATGCATTCGACACATTTATTATTATGTTTTGTTTGGTTGATTGCTAGTTTTACTTAGGTTTAAACAATAAATGGTTTAGATGACCATTATTGGTTTTCTTATCGGACTCCCGAGTTTTGTAGACTTAATTGAAGCTAATGGACACTTTTCATTCACGAGAACCTAGATTCCCCTTTGTGATCTTACAAGTAGGTTGCTCGTGAGTATTTTTACATCATTTTAGAGAGGGTCATTCACGAAGATGGTAGTAGATTGAAGGCCACAGACCTAAATGTGTGGTAGCAGATGGAATTGAGTCGAACAAGGCAAATTTGAAGTTCAAGAAGCTCAAAAATGGAAAACAACGCCAACCGGCCAAATCAGCCAGCCGACTGGCACAAGGCCTTTGCACGAGCCAATTGAAGCTAGCACAACCCATGCTAAGGGTGGCTAGCACGGCCCATGCAAGTCAACACGGGTCGTGCAACATACCATCAATACTAGCGTGCAAGTCTGTGCAAGACGCACCACTCGTTCCCCAAACTTGCTCCAAACGGCTGAGTATGAGCGCAGACTGTGCCGTTTCACATGGTTCGCGCCACTTCAAGTTTCAAAAATGAAGACACCAGCCCACAGTGTGTGAAAAATGACCCAGTCTGCACCATTCAACTGAGCAAAAAGTCATTCTAGACAATGGGCTGCGTCAAACGACACAGGCGTGCAAATTAGAAATTCAAAACCCAACCCCAGTCGATAGCCCATACGGCCCGCACTTGCAATACCCTACATGGCCCGTGCCATGCCGCACACCCCGCGCCGGCACGACCTTGATTGGGCGGCGGTGTTTACCACTGGCCGCGTAAATTGCGGCTTCTAGGGTTCTAAAGCATATTCTGAGCCTTTTTCAAAGCCCGTTTCCCTTATACTATATGTATGGACCTATGTCTACTAGGGTTGAGAAGGATGTTCATTTTTTGGACTTCAAGAGTAGGCTAGAGAGAGAGTTCTCTTCTTTCTCTCTAGGATATTTTCTTTTCTTCTTTTTCTTTTTCTTTTGCCCAAATTTTTTGAATCCAATGAAATACTTGGGTTCAATGCTTATAGAGTAGTTTATTTACTTGGGGATTGTGTTTGAATTCA
>JAULKM010039037.1:0-29410 GCA_032355605.1 Rubia tinctorum
ATACCTAATTATTACGATTATAGAAATAATATTTTTACTAAGTTATATCAAATATTTTGATTATAGAAATAATTATTGCGATTGAATGAATTATTATGTATATGGTCAAAATTAGATTAACTATGTCAGTTATTTTCCTAGTTGATTATTGATTGAGTTATATATGTTATTTTTTAGGTTGAATCGGTTGAATCGGTTACAAGTTGATTACGAGCCAGAATGAATCAAGTTCAAGTTTAAACGTATTCCGATTGAATCATGTTTGGGTTAGAATAAGATTTTCAGGTTGATTTGGTTGTGTCAGGTTAGGGTCCAGATTATCATGTCATAATCGGGTTTTGGGTTGAGTACGGGTAGGGTTGGGTTCGGATTTGGACCCAGCTTATCAGGTCAGAATTGGGTTTCAGGTTGAGTTCGGGTCGGGTCAGGTTCAAGTTTGGACCTAGCTTATCAGGTCAGAATCGGGTTTCAGGTTGAGTTCAGGTCGACTCGGGTTTGGGTTTGGGTTAATATTTTAAGGATCAGGATCAAGTTTGGGTTGAGTTTGGTCGAGTCGGTTCGGGTCGGGTCAGAAATATGGGTCAGAAATTGACAGCTCTAAGTGAGACTTACCACTCGTTCAACAAGTTGATTTTTCAAAAGTTTATCAAATCTTCCTTCCTTTTTTGTCGGCTCCTTATGAATAGATCACACCTCTCAACGTCCTCCATATTGATCAGCGTTACCAATGATCTTTCCTCCTCCTCGGTCATTCCCTCCTCAATTTCAAGTTGGACATCCTTTTCCAAACCTTCTTTTATTAATTTGAGGACCGCCAAACCATAGCCCCCACGACTCTTCTGATGAGGATATTCATTCTTCTTACCATTTTATCTATTTCTTCCCTCGTCCCCTAGGATTGGATTTCATAGAGAAGTGACTACCAAAGACAATGTAATCTAAATACACACAAACTTATATATATAAGTGGACTAACATTTTTCTTCCTTTTCCAAGGCTCTTCTCTTGTGTATCTCCCAACTTTCCGGTTGAATGTGTGTATAATATAACCACAGATGGTATCCTTTCCTATGAGAGAATATGTAATCCCTAGATAATATCCAACTCTTTGATAACATTCGTATTACTGCTTTCCTCAAATTCTCCATGTTGGGAGCATCGAACTCAAAGGGTCTCTAATTAGAATTAAATGGACCATCATATCAAAACTTAATAGATAAAATTATGATACAGGGAATGTATGTGTTGATCATAATATTATCAATAACGATACTTTGCACTCCATCCAAAGGATGTCTTTATACTTCTTTGACACCTTGTGAAAATTATCGTACTTTATGTCTACCCTCATTCTACCAACCTTCTCCACCCAACTAGACCACTTAGCACGTTCCTCCGACAAACAATTTTCCAACTTGTTAAAAACCAACAAAGTTAACTCTATGAAAGCAATTCTCCTCTCTAATGTCCTACAATGAGTTTTTTCTATTCCTACCTCATCCGGACCCTCCCCTATATCATCCTCATTTGCAATCGGCTTATCATATACTTTTTACATAGGTAGGACTTCATCTCGGCTCATTTTTTGTGACATTGTACTACCTAACAACATGTTTGAAAATCAATATTTACTATGTAAACCCTAGCACAACACAATATTAGTCCATAAACCCTAGCACAGCACAATATATATATAACCATTTTATTTTTACAAATTAATAAACCATGACCTTCAAACAAGATTTTATAAAAAGAAAACTAACAAGAGATTCTACAACAATAAATGAAATCATATGAGATTGATGCTCATCTTTTCATGCCATGAAATGGATTGTAACTTGAAATTGTCTCAAGCACACACTAGTTAGGAACACTAACCCTAACTCCAACTCTCTAAAATATTTAGAAAATTTTACAAGATTAAAATGATTGAGTGTAAGAACTAGGGTTTTCCATGATTAGGAGGACAAATTTGGGAAATGTGGGATGGATTTAGAGGAAGACAAGAAGGGGAGGGGAAGAAAGGTCCTTGAGAGGAAAAGAAAGGGAACTCGCGCCCTATTTTGGGTATTAATGTGGATTTGAATAGATTTTAATGTTTATCAATTATATTGGCCGTAAAAGGAGTTTTGAGTTCATAACACACCTGAGAGCTTCATCTGAGATTGGAACACCATTTGGGCTCCTAAAATAAGACACCATCGAGTTCTGCATTCGGAACATGGTTACGGTATATAAATAAATGGAGGGATTTCAGTAGAAATCCCCAAAGTTCCCAAACCCCAAGTTTGAATTTTTCAATTCAAATTAGACCCAACAAAATCAATTCGGTAACAATGGCGAGGAGTCTTGGTTCTAGGTTGGGTGCGGCTGCATCTACGAGGGCTCACGAACTGTTTGTTGAGCTGCAAGGTTCGATTCAAAGGTTTTCAATGACGAGGCCAAACAAAGGTACATCAATTTCCTTTGTTGTAAGTGTGTGAATCTGAAATTTGTGCTTAGTTCGAACATTGGTCTATTATGATTAAAATATTTTCTTAAATATTTTGAGAATTCCCAATTTGTTATTGAAATTAGTCAAACCCGTGTACCATGATGAAGTAGTTCAATTTTACACAAACGTAGGCAAGAGTAGAAACAATCATGACCTCTCTAAGGTTAATGGTGTATTGATATCGGTTACTAAATTTATAATCATTGAGGTATTAGGTTGTGACTACACTAACCCCACTACTTGTTTGACTGAGGATTTCCACGGGCCTTTAAAATTTTTATTTGTTTCCTTCATTTTCAGGTACGTTGAGTGTAAGGGTTTTTCTAGCCTTTTAATTAATTTAAAGCCAAGGTAATGGCAAGGAAAAAATCGTATAGAGAAGGTGATCCTACTTGTATTATAAATACGCGTCAAAGGAGTAGAAATCTTGTAGCTAAGTCTGAGAATTTGTCTCAGAATTCGTCTGGTATCTGCAATCTTTTGTGATTCGTTTTGTTATGTTCGTCATCTTGGTTTTTTACTTTCTTGTTTCCGATAATCTTTCAGGTTATTTTGTAACCGGTCACAAGACATGTCGCACTTGTATAGAGAAGACTGATCATTTTAAATTGAGTAATGGTTGTTTAATAGTGTAGATGGCTCCCTTCGAATCACCGGTGGAGAAGATTGTGAGAAGAATATAATGGGAAGATTGAGATGCGGCCACCTCCTAAACCTATGCATGGGGAAAATACTTGATTTGTTGTGTGTTTTTAAAAATGATTTTTGGCAAATTGAAGAGGAGGCAATAAATGACATAATGTTGGAAGAATAGGTCTTTTTTTTAGCTTCCGTATTGGGAGATGTTAGAGGTGAGACACTATTTGGATGTGATGCATAGTGACAAAAGCGTGTGCAACAATTTGGTTGGTACATCGCTTAATATTCAGGGAAAAATAAAGGATGGTGTGAAAGATGGGCATGAGTTAGTTGAATTTTGTATTAGGACAAGGCTAGCTCCCGAGAACAGGAGTGAGAGGACATAGTTACCTCCCGCATGCAATTCATTGTCATATGTAGAGAAAGGTTTGATATGCTCTACTTTAAAAGGTATCAGAGTTCCAACTGGTTACAGTACAAAGGTGAGCAATCTTGTAGGCGCCATTGACGAATTACAATTGGGGAGTTTGAAATCCCATGATTCACACTACATGATTCATGATTTCTTTCCAAGTGCAATAAGATCAATTCTTCCTAATAGTGTTAGAACTTGCATTACAAGTTTATTCCACCTTTTCAAAGCAGTATGTTGTAAAGAGATTAGTTGTTAGACATTATTGAAATTACAAGAGGAAATAATCAATGTCCTTTGCTAGTTTGAGTCTTCCTTCCCCCATTCATTCTTTGGTATAACTTTGCATTTGTTGGTGCATGTTGTACGGGAGATGAAGCTTTCATGTGTTTCTTAGATGGATGTATCTATTTGAGCGATATATGAATTTTCTTAAAGGAGTTTTGAAAAATCACTACCACCCAGATGCGAGTATTGTGTAGAGGTATGTGACTGAGGAAGCTATAAAATATTGCATGGAGTTCTTAACTAGTGAAGATTTTGTGGGACTAACAAAATCTCAAAATGTTGATAGAGTTGGTAGTAAGGGTTTACATAACGAAACAAAAAAGGTCTTGTTCAGGGATGATCTGATGAAAGTACATTTGTATGTGCCAGGCGGCAAGGACCGTGCCACTCAGCTAGCCCAGAAGTGAAGGTACAGAGAATGGGCCATGTTATCTTACACAGTCCTTGTAATCAGAGGCACGAGGCAAAACCCCATTTATGAACCATGTAAACCTATACAATCTGTTCCGCGTAGAAGCATAGAAGAAAGGAACGGGGAACAGATCATGTAAACTTACACGGGCCGCGCCCATCAGTATTCTTGACATGCAAGGAATAGATATTGTAAACATACATGGTCTGTGCCGACTGTTAACTAGGAATTTGACCAACAACTTAATTCTTTCTCTCTCTTCTAGCTATAAGTATAGCCTTTGTCCATTGAATAAGAAGAGAAGGTAGATCTGAAATCACTTCCTTAGATTTTTCCTCTCTTTCTTCATTTTTTTCGGTAGCATTTATGTCTTTCAAACACAAATTTTCTATGGGTTTGATTATTTTAGAGTAGTTTTATTAATTGGGAGCATTTGTAAGCATATTTAACCATTGATTTGTGTGATTATTAGATTCAACCTATTTTCATGCATTTATTACTATCATTATCTTGTGCTTGAAATTTACAACTCTTGATTTTGCTTGATGGATATTAGGAAGTACAACTAATTAAGGTCTTTGCACAATTTATTGCTAGGCTTGGGAATGAACCCGGGAGGGTTTTACATAATTGTTGATTCTTTAATTAAATTAGGACAGAGGATTTAATTGGGTTAGTTTGTGGACGATGCGGGAGTCACTCGATAAATGACATACTATCATGCAACTTATTGATTTTGTTGGGGTCATAGGCTAATTCTGAAGGTCATATCACTTGTAGCAACTAGATGGATGATTCCCCTGGATATAATAGATGAGGTACTAAAGTTCCAGGTTGTACATGATGCACCATAGAACGGGTATTCACGATGGAAGTCTCGGTGACAAATGCTTCTTCCAAGTTTAATTTACTACGTGGTGTCAAATTTATTTAGGTCAGAAGTGATGTCCAGAGGTGGAAATGTAAACCTTACCTCTAGCCATAGCCAAAGAGGTTAGAGTTTGATGAGGGGGCAGAAGAGGGATATTAGTCATCGAGTGAGTTCCCAGTGAGTCAACCTCTCCATGTCAAGTGTAAATCTTGAATTAGAAATAAGCTCACTGATGTGAATAAAAATCGAGGATTGAATCTAAGCTTTAAATGTGTGATAAAAAATTCCCAAGGCTTCTTTATATCATCCTTATATCGTTGTTTAGTTTTTCATGTTATTTAGTTGGTAGATTAATTACTTAAATAACCCTCCCACATTTCGGTTACCAACATACACACATGGTGATGCTCATGTGTGCTATTGCGTAAAACTATTCTTTAAACCCCTTGGTCTTTGTGGACGACACCGTAACTTACCACTACCTACAATTCTAGGTAGTTAGGTGCAAATTAAGGATAAACATTACAAGTCTCATCTGACTTGTGTTAGGTGTTCTTCTGCTTTTAATTTGTCATTTCCTTTTGCTGCACTTTTTTCACTCTTCACAATATATTGTTGTTTTTGTGTATTCATCTGACTTGTGTTATATACTGGATTGCGGATATAGATTCAACTAGACATTCTATAGAGAGAACCTTCTTTCCTGATGATGAGAATGAAGAGACGGAGGACCTGCCTCTCCAAACTAACAATACCATTACTATTGAAATTCTCCAGGAGAATATTGGTGAAGCCAATTCTCAATTGATAACTGCTGAAGCTACCACCACTGAAGGGGAACAAGTAACTGTTGACAATGTTGTAGATACTTTCAGAAGAAGGAAGAGAATGATGAAATCTGTTGGATCTTCAGGCATCTTGGAGCCCTCTAAGAAGAAGGAATGTAGTAATCATTCTTGTTCTAAGCTTCCACTTCGATGCCATGACTTGATGGTAGAAGGAACCATTCCTGCTACTCTGTCTAAATTTTCACTCTATGAGACAATGGTCATGGTATGTTCATTGGGAGTTTTTAAATGATATTTGATTTAATTTGGTGTTCCTCTATTATGATTTTTAACTGTTAAATTTGTTTGTGTATTTATATGGTAGCGAAAGAGTTATATAGTTCGCTAAGGGAGATGGTTTGCTCCTAGAAAAATGTTAGACTGCCAAGGAGAAGTGTGCGACTATGACGGTCTCTCTTGAAGTTGTTGAAGAGCATTCAAGCTCTACTGAGGAGCCCGCCTTGACCGCTGAAAAGGAAGCCGATGTGCTTGATTCTGAGCTAAAGGAGATACAGACTAATGGTCCTGCCTCCTCAGGGTATCCTCAAGTCCTTGTTGATCATATCGTCAAGACAAAGTCTTTCTAAAATTTATTTGAGGAAGTTTCTACCTTTGCTCGCAAGGTTGGTTATTGTGAGGCTCTGGTCAAACTGCGAGGGCTAAACACTACTTTGAAAGCTAAGAAGTTGCCTAAACTGGCTAAGTCTGAAGTGGTATTGGAGCAACAGAAGGTTGTGCTTAAGATTGTTTTATTAATAGCATTTATGATGGTGGTCATCCTTATGCCTTGCCATCTCACCTCGTAATTCTTTCTTCTTTTCCCTCTTTGACTGAGTTGAAGAAGTGTGAAGTTGATTATTTTGATGGTCTTCCATTCGATTCTCATGTTCCTAAGCCTCCTTCTAATCCTGATCCCAATGTGAACACTGAGGTTTGTGCTCAGCATGTGAACAAAGAAAATTCCACCCTTGTTGTCCAGCATTCGACTGTCACTCCTGCTAATGCTAGTTGATTCTAGTGTTGTGAATTTTGAGACAATTTTTATTTGTAAATCATAACAATATTCTTATCTGTATGTTTACTATTTTAGGTATTAACTTAGTATCGCTATTGTATTTTAGCAATTTCTCATCGTATTTATTTATGTGTAGGGTTTTGATATTTTGGTCGACCATAAGTTTATGAAAAATCTTGACTCTTTGGAATCTAATGTTCATTTTCCTGGTCATCCTGGGTTTATATCCTCTCATTAATTTTGCCCTATTGAGATGGGTGAAGCTACTCAGTCTATCCAAGGAATATCTTGAACTTGTTTCTGCTGACCATTCTCTAATTTGGAATCTATTCCCTTATATCTTGGATGGAAAATTCATACTTCCTCATCATCTCTATCTCCTTCTGCGACATGCCCTTGTAGCAAGATTTTTCCTGAGAGTTATAATATTGAATCTTTAAACAAGGATATCGCTCGTAGTGTAGTCGATCTTGAATCTGTCGGTGTATACATGCATTCGCTCAATCTTCCTAGCCGTGTTAAAGAATGGGCGCTTTCAGTTGGTGTTTGTCTGAAGTATAAGCTACTTAATATCAATGATCTGAGGGTTGGATGGAAAAAGACTCTGGAAGACACATAAGACTCTGTTCGTTAATAGAGAGAATTTTGTGGTGAACAAAACAACCAAATTCAGCTCCAACAGTTAAGTATGGTTAAAATGTTTGGTCAACTAAAGGAGGCTAAGAATTTTGCTGCAAGAAGGCCCGTGAAGCTCATCAAAATACCTTGATTATTGATAAGAAGTGTTCTCGCATCGATAATTTATTGGATCTGTTGAAGAAAAAACATAATGAGTGTGATCGTCTTTTTTCTTCATCAACGGGGTGGCAAAGTAGGTTTGATGAACAGTTCGCTATAAACACCCAACTACGTATTGAGAATGATCACCTTCGTGCTAAGTGTAATCGTCTTGACTCCCACATGTTCACCAACTTGAACAAGCTTTTATTGATGACAAAGATAAGCTTCAGGCCCTTCCATCATTATCTCGTGGTTCCACTAGCCGTGGAAATCTAACTATGAATACCGGCGGGCAGAGAATTAATCTGTCTGAGTCTGTTAGGTCACATATTCACCAACTAGAGGCAAAGTACAAAATTTGGTGGCTACGAACAAGAATTATCAAGACATTATTGATGTTAGGAGTATGCAACTTGACCGCGAGGAATTCGGCCCTATAACTGATTTTAAGGCATACTATACGAGGTATCTTAGTCATATGGAATGAAGCAGTCAAACACAACATCCTGCCTACTTGTACATGAAATGGCAGCATGATCATATTCTAGATGAATAGTACGAGGCAGAACAATCTCGTTGTTGTGGCGGTTCTTCATCTTCTGGATCATCTTGTGCATCAAGGCGTAGCTAGTTTTCTCTTTTATTCGATGTTCTAGTTTTATTTTTGGATTGTTTCAATTAGTACTCCTATGTTATATTCATTTGTATTTTGGAATTTTGTTCATTTGTTCTCAATTAATATAAAGTGTTATTGATTTTGCATTTGTACTGGTTTGTTTGTATATTTGTCTACGAGGTCTATTGCTTTCGTAATTAAGGTTGTAAACCTTTACCATGTGAAGCTACATGGTCTATTGTTTACTTCTATCTTTTTTTTGTAGACAGATTTTCATTCTTTGCAAGATTTATGGCTTGCAAAGTGAATAGTTTATATTGTGAGAACCTACAAGATATATCGCTTGCTTTTGTCGCTGTCTTTGTGGGCATATATTTTTTTTCAAGATCTATAGCTCGCATAGTTAAGTTTAAGAAGTTGCAAGATCTATCGCTTGTGAATTTGAGAGCTTGTATTGTGCGATTTGCAAGTTATATTGCTTGCTTATGTCACTATTTTTGTAGGCATATCTTCCATTTTGAAAGATTTATTGCTTGCAAAATATAGGTTGAGAAGTTGCAAGATCTATAGCTTGCAAAATTGAAAGGTTGTAATGTGTGAACTACAAGATATATTTCTTGCCTTTGTTGGTTTTCCCAACTTAGTTAATCGTCTTCTGGCAACTTCGTAGCTTTTTGCATTGTGATTGGTCCGACTCGATTGTTCGCTACAACAAGATTTGATATTTATTTTGTGAGGTTCCACAGTTGACTATTATCCATAAGATGTACTTAAAGAATATCAAAATTGAGTTGCCTCAAAAGACGCTTTTCGATATTTAAATTTTACAACTGCGATAATATCGCCTTCAAAACTAAACAAAGATGCGAACATCACCAATTATGATCTCATTGCTCCTATACAACTGAACTTTCTCTATCCCCCCACTTTGTATCTACATATAAAACTTTCTTAGGTTGATCACATTCCAAGTGTTGGGGATGCTACTGCCATCAAATATTTCTAACTCGTAGCAGTTATATTGATGCGCTTTCGCTATCTTGTATGGGTCTTCCAACTTTTTGCTTAGTTTTCCTTTTTCTTCTTCCAGTATTGCATCATTTTTCCACAGCACGAGTTAACCAACTCGAAATTGTGTGTCTTTGACTTTCTAATTGTATGCTCTGGCCATATTTTCTTTGTACTTTGCCTCTGTGATCGTTTCCCATTGTCTCTTCTCTTCTAGTTCATCTAAATCCAACCTCATCATTTTTGGATTATCATCCTCCTTGTATTTTTCTACTCAAAGGCTTGAGTTCCCAATTTCCACTGGTATTACTGCCTCATAACCATAGACTAGACTATGTGGAATTTCTCCAGTTGTTTATTGAACGGTTGTTCCATACGACCATAGGGTGTTGGGTATCTCTTCCACCCAACTAGTTCGCTTTCCTTCCAATCTTTTTTAAATACCCTGAACTATAGTCTTGTTAGTTACCGCCACCTACCATTTTCTTGAGGATGGCTACAGACGTGAACTTTTGTTTGATCCCTAACTTCGAGCACCATTCAGTAACGGTCCCACTTGTGAATTGTGTGTTATTTTCTATGAAGATAGTTTGTGGCACCATGGAGCGACAAACTATATTCTTCCAACCGAACTTCCTGGTTACTTCTACCGTGACTCTTCCCAATGGCTTTGCTTCTATCCATTTCGTGAAGTAGTCAATTGCCATAGTCATAAATCTTGCATTGCCAGCTTCCTCGGAAAAGGTTCGACTAGATTCCTCATTTATCGAATAGCCAATCTCCATATATTCCTGTTAAAGCAGCCTGTGGTTTATGCAATATCAGGGCATTAATCTAGCAGCTTTTGCACTTTAGCACGAATTTATGCGCATCGTTGAACAAAATTGGCCAATATTAACCTACCCAAATTATATTCTTTTCAATTGTTCAAGACCCTTGATGTGTTCCACATAATCCTTCATGCACCTCTTTCAAGATTTTTCCTACTTGCAATGGTCCTACACACTTTATCCATTGAGATAAGAAACCTTTTTTTGTATAAGAGTTTTCCTTTCATAAACTTAGTTGTGAGAATGCAATTCCAACTTTTTAGCTTGTATCTTGTCTGTTGGAAACTTTCCCATTGCAGAGTACTCTATTAATGGTGTCATCCAATTTACTTCTTATCCTGGACCATCGACACAGTTGTTCTTACTGTACTTTTGATTGGAATGACCTCCACTTTCACATCCATGTTTCCTATCAATGAATCGAAGCTAGTTGTCGCCAACTTTCTCAAGGCGTCTGCTTTTGTGTTTTCACATCTTGGTACATGTTGAATATTAAAGTATTTGATTTGGGCAAAGAGATTATGAACTCTTCTTAAATACATTTCCAACTGCTCTCTCACACTTCATAGTCTCCTCGTACTTACTGGACTACTATCTTTGCATCACTAAAGAACTTAACGCTTTTGACCTTCGTCCTGATTATAAGGTCTAAGCCACATATTATTTCCTCATATTCATCTTCAATTTTAGTGAGTGGAAAGTCAAAACGAAGTGAGTATCTATGCTCCTCTCCTTCTGGATTGACCAGTAGCAGTCATGTGCCGCAACCTTCTCTCCTAGATACTCCATCAACGAACAATTTCCATGTGATGTCTACCACTTGGATTTTCCTTTGTTTATTCCCAGATTTTGTTGCATATTTGACTCTCGCGCACTGTACTTGTCATCTCTGTGATTAAATATGCTAAAGCTTGTGCCTTTATTGCCGTTCACGGTTGAAACTGGATGTCATAGTGCCCCAATTATAGAGCCCAATTGGTCATTCTTCCAGATGATTCAGGATTTCTTAGGATATTCTTGATTAGGTAATCAGTATAAATGATGATGCCATGACTCTGGAAATAATTTCGCAATCTTCTTACTGAATATACGAAAGCTAGAGTTAACCTTTCAACCGGCAAGTACACCTTTTCTGCACTTTGCAGTATTCTGCTGATGTGGTATACTGGTGCTTTTTTTGTCCTTCTTGACACTCCAAAACACAGCTTACTGAATTTGTTGAAACCACCAGATACAGATATAAAATTTCTCCAAGAATTGGTGACTTCACTATTGGCAATGCTTGAAGTTGCTCCTTCAATGACTCATACGCTTTCTGACTTTCATTGCTCTAGCTAAACTTTTCAACCTTCTTAAGGACTTCAAAAAGTAGGAAATGTTTCTCAGCTGCCTTTGAAACAAATCCTCTAAGAGATGCCAATTATCCCATTATACGCATCCAATAAAGCCAGGACTTCGCAACCTGATATTGCCTCTACTAGCTGATCAATTTCAGGAAAAATATAACAATCTTTTAGGCATACCTTATTTAGATAAGTGAAGTCTATACACATTCTTCATCCTACATCCACCTTCTTTACCATCACTAGGTTTGCTAACCATTTTGGGTAGATTACCTCCTTTAAAATACCAACTTGAAGCAATGTTGTTACTACCTATTTGATCATTTTTTGTCTGTCACTAGCAAAGCTTCATTGTTTTTGCTTTACTGGTTTGACCAAATCACTAATATTCAGAGAATGGGTAGCAATTCCTGGGTCGACTACTCCCATGTTCCGTACAATCCATGTGAATGTATCTTTGTGACTTCGCAATATTTCTACAACCTTTTCTTTCTCCTAGTTTGGAAGTAGCTTTATCATTTTGACACACTTAGAAGTGTTTTCATCATCCAGAGTAACAACCTCAGATTCTTCTCCTTGATCTATTGGTGGTTCTGATTGCCTTAGCAAACCACTATCTGAGATAGTGCTAACCATTTTTGTCTGTTCCACCTTTCTTCTAGCTTTCATCATGATAACCATGCACTGTCTGGCTATTTGCTAGTTTCCTCTTATTGTTGTGATTCCTTCCGGAGTTAGTAACTTCATTACTAAGTGGTATGGGGACTATATCGCCTTTATTGTATTTATCCAGGGCCTGCCAATGATTGCATTAAATAGACTTCGTGTATTCATGGCCACGAAGTCGCACATGATAGTACAATTTTTATCATTTCCACCTATGGTAACAGGCAGTTTTATATTACGCAAAGGTGTCTCAGCTCACCCCGTAAATCCTACAAGAGAGGATGTGGATTTATTTAGATTAGTCTTCTTGAAACCCAACTCATCAAAGTAGTCAACAAATAAGATTTTGACTGCGCTCCCATCATCCGTGAACAATCTATGAGTCGTGGAATTTCCAATCTTAGCGATAATGACCATCGGGTCATTATGAGGCGAAGCGTTGGGAACTGTATCCTCTTTGCTAAACGTAATTGTCTCGTCCAGAGAGAATCTCTTATTAGCAGGCTCTTGTGGTGGAGTATATCTAGCCTTGGTTTTCTAGGCATTATTCGATAAAGACTCAGTATATCAATATATCGATAGGATTACTCTTTGTGGGTCTCGCTCGCCATGTCTTCTTCGTAATCCACTGCCATTGTCATCTTCTGATATTTGCTCTGTGTGTTCACTATGCCTTTACCTTTTGCTATGGAGTTCCCTGCTTTATTGGCTTCATTCTACCGGTTCCCTCCATCTTCTTTCTTGTACTGGCTTAGATGACCATTCCTCAAATTCTCATTTATTTTCCTTCTCAAGTCTTTACAATATTCGATATCATGTTCATGGTCCTTGATGAAGGTACAATAGTATTCTTTAGATCTCTTGTCGGGAGGCGCTGTCATTGATGCAGGTTCACAAAATAACTCTCTATTCGCTTGCCAGATTTCTTTTCGTGACTTCATCAAAGGAGTTTCTTGAAATGGTACGACCTACGCTCCTGATTCTTGTCCATTGAAAGGGATATTCCCTTTCCCCTTCTTTATAATCGATCAAGGCATAAGAATATATCCGTAACCCTTTCCAATTTCTCTTCCTTATTTCTTTGTAATCAACTCTATGTTACTCTATATAAATCTAGTAGCACTTTCCCAAAATTCACCAAAAAATATGTCATTTTTTATTTTTATGTTTAGGTAAGGATTAAAAAAATTAGGTATTTTGGAGCAATAGATAACGGGGAAACACAATTTTGGACCACAATTTAATTTTTCAAAATTGTGCACAAGTAATCAATTTTGACTTCCGAGACCCCTTTCATTCATCCATACATGCCCAAATTGAAAAGTCACAATCGTATATTATTCAGTTTAATTTTGGTTTCACCAATTTCGTGATTCGACAATTCCAAATTTCTTGGAGGGACCTAAGTGCAAAAGGTAAAAACTTTACTCGGAACTCCAAAATGAAATCCGCTTGAACGTGGTGCTTCCCTTTATACCCTCATTTTGTTTTCCAAATCCGTATCTTATCAATTATCATCAATCGGGCACAAGAACATATCCGTAGTCCTTTCCGATTTCTCTTCCTTATTTCTTTGTAATCAACTCTAAGCTACTCTAGAACATCTACTAGAGCTTTCCCACAATTCACCAAAAAAATATTATTTAATATTTTTAAATTTAGGTAAGAATAACAAAAATCATGTATTTTGGAGCAATGGATAATGGGGAAACACAATTTTGAGCCATAGTGTAATTTTCCAAAAATGTGTACAAGTAATTAATGTTGACTTTTGAGGCCCTTCCGTTCACCAATACATGCCCAAAGCACAAAATCGCAATCGTATATTATTCAATTGAATTTTGGTGTTGCCAATTTAGTGATTTGACAATTCCAAATTTCTTGGAGGGACCCAAGTGCAAAAGGTAAAAACTTTACTCGTAACTCCAAATTGAAATCTGCTCGAACGTGATGCTTCCCTATACACTCCCATTTTATTTTCTAAATACGTAACTGAATATTTATCAATGATCGGGCACAAGAACATATCTGTAATCCTTTCCGATTTCTCTTTCTTATTTCATGTAATCAACTCTAAGCTAGTCTAGAACATTTACTAGTGCTTTCCCACAATTCACCTAAAAAATATATTAATTAATATTTTTATATTTAGGTAAGAATAACAAAAATCATGTATTTTGGAGCAATAAATAATGGGGAAACACAATTTTGGGCCTCGGTGTAATTTTCTAAAAATGTGTACAAGCAATCAATGTTGTTTTTCGAGGCCCTTCGGTTCACCAATACATGCCCAAATATCGGGTCAGATTCGGGTTTCAGATTGAATTAGGTCGTGCCGGGTGCGCGTTCGAGTCGATATTTCTCGAGTTAGATTCGGGTTTCGGATTGAATTCGGTCGTGTCGGGTGCGGGTTCGAGTCGATATTTCTCGGGTCAGATTTGAGTTTCGGGTTGAATTCGATCTTGTCGGGTGCGGGTTCGGGTCAATATTTCTCGGGTCATATTCGGGTTTCGGATTGAGTTCGGTCGTGTCGGTCCGTGTTGGATTCTCGATTCGTGTCAAAGATTGACAACACTACTCCAGCTTGACCACCCAAGTGTTGTATCCTTCCTGCTGCTTTTTAACCGACGAACTATATCTCAATCTGGTGCTAGACTAGGCCTCCTATTCTATTACTACAAGAAGAACAGAATCCCAGACATTGACACAGGTCGTCACATGTTCGATTAGGCCTCCTATTCTGGCATTTTAATCTGTCCCCGAAAATGTAAGTGCACACAGGTGAACAGCATGATCTTTTAACCTTAGTAGGATCTTGATACATTTTTCAACAGAAGTAATACATTCTTCAGCAATGTGACCTGTGCCTCTTACTTTCTGTATGAATTGTAATAGTGGTTTCAGCAATATTTGATAAAAAGTGATTTTTTATAATTGAATGAGAAGAATTTATTTTCTTTATTTCACTCAAGTTGTGGGACAAGTAGGGACGGAACCAGGGGGTGCTAGCGCCACCCCTAGGATCCGGCGGTCCGAAAATTAGTGCTATGGGCTGCCGGAATACATGGATTCCGCCCCCCTCGTAAACGCTGGATTCCGACGATTCTCGGCCGCGGAACGACGGAAGAATGCCGGAGAAGATGACCCATATTTTTTTTGTTTCCCGCCTAAGAAAAACGACGTCGTTTTGCTTAAGTAAAACGACGTCGTTTCAAGTTCCTGACAGCCCAAAAAAATAAGAGCCGATTGGGTTCCGGCCCAAATCCAACCCAAACCCTAAAGGATCATTTCCTTCTTATTTTGTCCTCATTTCTCATTACTGGAAGGAATCCGCCACCGGCTGCTCATCCGCCCTCTCCGCCGAATAGTCGCCGACCGACGCCGCCGTTCATCCGTCGCGCCCCGCTGGCCGTCGTCCGTCCGTCCACCACCACGGCACCGTTAGTGTTTGACATTTAAATTGTGATTAGAAATTTAGAATGACATATTTTGAATTGTGATAAGAAATTTAGAATAGCATATTTTGAATTGGATTGAAACTTGAATTGTGATTAGAAATTTAGAATAGCATATTTTGGTTCTGTTTTTGATAGCATATTTTAGAAATTTAATGTGTGATTTAATTATAGTAGAAATTTAATGTGTGATTTACTTATAGTAACAATTTAATGTGTGATTTAATAATAGTAATAATTTAATGTGTGATCTAATTATATTAATAATTTGTGATCTTATTATAATAATAATTTGTGATCTTGTTATATTAATAATTTAATGTGTGATTTAATTATAGTAATAATTTAATGTGTGAAATTTGATGTGTAATTTAATTATAGTATTACTTTAATTTGACATGTTTTTCTTATTTGATTATAAATATGGTATGGATAAATTCTTAATTCGAGAGCTCTTGCCAGAGCTCCTTTTCAGTCACCTCTTGTCAGAACTCCTGTTTCCGCCACCTTCAACATGCCCTCCTTCCATGTCTTTTGCTCCCTCCATTCACATTCCGGTCTTGTTTGAAAAGCCATAGTTTCTGCTTTATTAGGCGTTTACCGGCGTGAGATAAAAGATCTTGCATTCCAACTCTTTATTTTCCCTGACTTTTTCTGTCATGTTTTCAGTCTTTTTTTTTATCTCATCTCACATTAGATAAAGGAAGTCCTAGGTTATTCACTGGAAACTCGCCTCTTAACTACCTGTAATATTGAGGCCAGCGTCGCTTGTTCAGCTTCATCCTTTTTGGATAAGAACATCGATATATAAAAGATTATATCACACAATCCTGTTTTATATCGACTAATTGTTAGATGAGAGTATTTTATAATTAGTGAGACTAATAAAATCATTTGATATTTATTTTTATTTATTGCAATGAGATACATATAATTATGATAACCTATTAAAAAGAATCTCAACATCTAAATAATTGTTTTTTACATAATTTGAATGAAATTTATAAAAGTAATAATTTTTAATTGTATTCAATATTTAACAATTTCTAACTAAATTGATTATTTCACTTCATAACTCATGAAATTTTCCTTATATGACTAAACTTTAAAATTTTAAACAAAAATTTTTATTTCCAATTTAAATGTAAGAAAAAATATATATATCAAAATTAATCCTAATTTTTACTTAATAATACCGCGCGTGAAACTCCACTAATTATTACTAATTAATATTTTTCTCCTTTATACTATATTTTAATTTTGTTTGCCTTAAATGTTATTAGTATTAAATCATTTATGCTTTTTTAGTTTGATTCAATTTACTTTAAAAATATTTTAATCTGCCTAACAAATGGTATTTATTTTTGTTTAAAATATTTTCAATGGAATCAAGGATCATTAGTACACCTAATAATTATTTTTATTCATCTCAAATTATCTTATCCCAAACACTATATAATATTAAAAAAATGCATGTTGTTGTCAACAGTTGAAGTTATTTTGACAAACCTAAACTCAAATCATCTAAAAATAACAAACTAATATTATAATATACTACTAATTTTAATTTTTTACTGCCATATAATAAAATTTGTTTGCTTGTTGTTGTCAACCGTTGAAGTTATTTTGACTAACCTAAATTCAGGTCATCTAAAAATAACATACTTGTATCATAATATGCTAATGATTTTAATTTTTTACTATATATAATCAATAATAACTTGTTAAAATATATAAATTCTAAAGATATATTTAAAATTATAAATATATCATACTATATATTATTAATAAAGAAAATCCAAAGAAACACATAATTTGAAATAACAAAATGTTCTGATTTTTTTTACACAATGATAGATTATAATTTTGATGGAAATATGTATACATATGATTTATTTATTATATATGACAAAGTTTTGTTTTAGACCGACTAACTATTAAATGAGGACGTTTGATAATTAGTGAGACTGATAAGGTCATTTGATATTTACATTTATTTATTGCATAGGGATACATATAATTATGATAACATTTTAAAATCAACCACAAAAAATAAATAATAACTTTTTAAAAATTGAATGAAATATTATAAAAAATAATCAGTTTTATTGTATTCAATATTTAACGATTTCTAACTAAATTAATTATTTCATTTCATAACTCATATAGTTTTTATTAGATGACTAAATTTTAAAATTTTAAAGAAAAATTATTTTCAATTTAAATGTAGCCATAAAATGTACATAATTTTTTAATTAATAATAAAATCATAATATTTTAATTAATAATATCGTACAACGTGCGATGGTAATCCACTAGTTCAGTTTAATGAAAATTTTAAATTAATGTTTTTTCAATTTAGTTTTGATCTATTATTTATGTAAGAAGATCTTCTGTTAGATGGACTAATGGTTAGACCAATCATAAAATCACATTTTTGTAATTTTAATGTTGGATTATGATTATTTACATGTTGAAATTCCTTTTAAAATGTTTCACAATTATAGGTATCGTATTGCAATAATTAAAAAATATATATATATATATATATCAAATCACTCTATTAGTTATATTAATTATAAAATGATTTCGTCTAACAATCAGTTTTTCTTATACAAGACTCTATACATATTACTATAGAGAAAATCTCATGTTAGATAGATTATCTGCTAGAAGAATTATGAAAAATCTCACTTCAATAACTTTTAGAGTCAAATTATAATTATCAGTACATTGAAATACATTTTAAATTTTTTAGAAGTTATAGGAACCCCATAGCAATAAATAAAAACATACTAAATCGAATCACCTCATTTCTTACATTAATTATAAAATGGCATTATTTTACGGTTAATCAGTTTAAAACAAAACTTTATATTTACTACATCCTATTATTTTAGTTCATCGCTAGACAAAGTGAATACAAAATTTTGGACGAAAATCCAAAGTTGGGAACATAAGCAACTGTCCGGGGGAGGAAAGGAAGTCATGCTCTACAAGACATGCAGACATACACAGTGTCATGCTTCAAATTACCATATACTCTGATAGATCATATCATAAAATATATGTCAGATACTGGTGGGGCAGCTCAGGTAACAAAGAGAAAATACACTGGGCAAAATGGCAAAATTTGTGCATTCCAAATGGAATGGGAGGTTTGGGATTCAAAGATTTGGAACACTTTAATCTAGCAATGCTTGGTAAGCAAGCATGGAGGCTAATAACCTGTTGGATCTTATATTGGAAATTACGCAATTAAATTCTTGAAAATAAAATTGGCACAAGCATGCATCAAAAGAAAATTTTTATTATTTGATCATGCATTACAGTTTCATGCTAGAAATCAATACGAATTAATTGAAAGCATAAAAGCATGCGATTTACAGAAAGCAGTAACACAATTACATGCAATCACATAAAGGTGGAGTCACGAACAACGTTCGCTGCCCTTGAAACGAATTAGCCTCGTATGGGCATCGTTCCCCAGGATAAAACCACCGAAGGCAACACCTTAAACACATAAGAGTTACCTCGGATTCACGTTATGCTCGAAAGCACTATCACCATTCCGACAGAGGGACGAGACGAATACGGACAGAAAGATATGAAGAAGAACTCGAGAGACAGAGATAGAGTGCTGGAGTGGTGCCGTGATTTTCTGGGTTCTAGACGCCCTATTTATAGAGGTGAAACCATAAACCCTAATATGTGAAACGCGTTTGATCTGATCTCTTCCAATCAGAGATATCGTAATTATGTCTAATTAATTCTGATTGATTCGAAATTATCCAAATAAAAGTTGCAGTTTTCACACGGTTTCCGCAATTAAATCACACGAAATTCTATCCGAAAGAATTAACGTAATTAATTCACAAGGTTTTGGGCAGTCCACGTTTGGACGTCTAAAATAAAAAGGAAAATGCCTATCGGGTCGGGTGCAAAACCAGGCCTTGCGCGTAGCTAGGATCGGCTGGTGCATTCGTGTACGCAGGTCGTGCGCACACACAAGTCAGTTCTAAATCCAAGCCCAATTTGGTTTCATCTGCACCCCCCCTGCGCGTAGAGGATGAAGTATAAGCTTGTAACACATTTGAACTAGAAGAAAGCTTCCCAACTTATATACTAGTCACAAGCTCTCTCTTTGTCCCATGTGGGACAAAGAGTTCAATGCATGCATTTTTCGCACATTTTCCTCTTCCAAAAGTGAATCTTTCGATATCAATATCTCATTCACTCTTGATCCGTTTTGGGTGTTCGAGTAACCGATTTTATAGTACTCGCTGCGTAGAATCCAAAAAATATCATCCACCGGACCCAATTCATTTTGAGTGCTATTCAAAACTGAGCCTAAAAGTTGACGAAAATCAACTATTTTTTCCAACACGATTTTTAGTGGATCTCAAATTTCTGCATTTCACCTTAGCCATACGGGTCGTGTCAATTTTTAGTATTTTAAAGACTCTTTTGAAACACCTTAGCCATACGATTTCCCCAACTTTAAAATAGAAAAAGGAGCAACCTTTAAACGAAGCGGATGGTAGCTAGAGCAAAAATTAGCAAACCAAATAAACCTGTAATTTATCTGTGGGATATATACCAATATAACCCTACCTATTTGACATAAGTGTCAATATAACCCTTAAATAATTTTTAGTGCAGATATAACCCTACCTAGTTGATGTAAGTGTCAATATAACCCTCAAATCCCATTTCTGCCGTACCACCGTCGAACCGCTGGATTTTTGCCGAATTTTCACCGGACCATGGCACTTACATCAACTAGGTAGGATTATATCTGTACTAAAAATTATACGAGGGTTATATTGGCACTTATGTCAAATAAGTAGGGTTATAAAAGCAATTTTCTCTTTATCTGTTTCGTTTAAAATTGGTTGGGATTATGTGTTTAAGCAGAGTTTAAACAACCTATGAAAAAACAAGGTTCATAAAATTAGCGAACCAAATAAAATCGACGCAAAGAAATTGACAACATCTTAGAATTCATCAAACAATACTTACTATGCCTTCTTTTCTCTATTACCCATTTATTTATAAGGAAAAAATATACACATTATCAAAGTACGACAGTTTCAAGAAAAAAACACACATTATCAAATTACGACAGTTTCAAGAAAAAAACACACATTATCAAATTACGACAGTTTCAAGAAAAAAAACATACACATTATCAAACTACGACAGGTTGGAGCGGTAGTGGCGTCGCTGGAGTAGTGGCGTCGCTGGAGTGGTGGCGTCGCCTTGGAGTGGCGTATTAAATGGAAGGGAGCAGTGGATCAAGCGGAATCCAGTAGTGATTTTTGAAATAATGGAGAGTGGAGGTGAAGGGGTTTTCTGAAGAAAAAAAAGTTAGATTAGGGTTAAGTTTTTTTATAATCGCTCTGGGTAAGGTTTTTGGGCTAGATTCACACTGGGATTTAAAACAAAACTTTTATATTTGAGGCTGAAATATATATATATATATACACCAAACCTTCAATTTTATATTTAAATTTTAAAAAAATCAATTTCTACTTAAAATTTTTGTGTTATAAATTCAAATTTTGAAAAAATATGTTAATAATAAAAATTATAACAAAATATTTACTCCATGTATGTGAATGGTGTTTATGTCAACAGTGTTCATTATAGAAAGTCAAATGAGGGTTCACAGTTAATTACTTAATATTAACCTTATGATCAGTATTACATAATGAAAGTTATGTATGGGGTGGTTGTTGATTAGTTAAATTCAAACTTTTTCATTACTGCTTATAAATAGAAAGTCAAATAAGGGTTGATCGTTTGTTTGCTAAAGTAAAATCTTTTCATTGGTGTTTATCTACGAAAAGTCAAGTAAGGGTAGATCGGTGATTAGTTAGAACCAAACTTTAATTATTGTTTATATATAGAAATAAAACCTTATTTAATAATAATAATTAAATAAAATAATATACAAAAGGTGAATGCAAATTAGTGAATATATGTCTTTACGTTGCATCTATATTATTTTAGGAATTTGGAAGCCCTAAACTATTACTATTTAGGACTAAGGACAAAAAGGTCAAAGTAATTAGTATTTAATATATAGAAATTCAAGTATTAATTATTCATATACTAATATATAAAAATAATAATATTAATAATAAATTACAGGGGAAAGGTAAACTAGCGAATGTATAATTTTTACAGTTCAATTAGAGTATTAAATATTATTTTTATATTAAATTTATATTATTACGAATGTATAAGGTCTAAAATATTACTACTTTAGGAAATAGGCTTAAGTAGGATTATAGCCCAAGTATGTGAGAGTGACGTGCGACGTTGGTTACAAATATAACTAATATTGGTAAGCGAGATACGGCGTGTCGTTCATTCATGCCGGTGAGAGGGGTGTGTGACGTTGGTCACAAAAAAAACCAATGTCGGTAACCGAGAAGTGCTTGCGATGTCGTTCATTTATGTCGGTGAGAGGGACGTGCAACATCGATCACATAAAACAATTGAGGTCGGTAAACGAGAAGGGCTTGCGACATCGATCATTCATGTAGGTGAGAGGGACGTGGGACGTCGGCCGCAAAAAGAACAAATGTCGGTAAGCGATAAGGGCTTGCGGCATCGGTCATTCATGTCAGTGAGAGGGACGTGCAACGTCGGTCACAAAAAACAACCGTCGTCGGTAAGAGATAAGGGCTTTCAACGTCGATTATTCATGTCGGTGAGAAAGACGTGCAACGTCGGTCACAAAAACAACCGACGTCGGTCAGCTATAAGGGCATGCAACATTGGTCATTCATGACTGTGAGAGGGACGTGCGACGTCAGTCACAAAAATAATCGACGTTGGTAAGCGAGAAGGGCGTGCAATGTCGGTCATTTAAGAATTTTTACCTCGGCTTTTTAAAAACCGAGATAGAAATTGTACTTGTTACCTCGATTTTTTAACCAAAGTAAATTCAAAAAATTACTTCATTTATGGAAAAAACCAAGGTAAAAGAACTGTTTACCTCGATTTTTGAAAATTCCAAAGAACTGAGTTAAAAGGGGCAAAGTAATATGTGGTGTTTCTTGTAGTGCTACTTGTTTATGAATGGGTCTCCTGACAGGCGGCACTTATATTTTACGTTATACATTTGTTAAATTATACATTAAATTTAGAAATTTTGATAATATTATTTTTGTATCTTTCACATTCAAATACACATTATTACTTGTTTTAATTTTTAAAATACAATATTTAAATTTTATTAAAAAATTATAACATTTAATGTAAAATTCATTGCGGCTTATGGAAAAGCCCCTTCCTAATACTTTCTCCTTGTTTATTTGTGGCACAAACTTCCTATTTACCTGTGAACGACACCTTGAAAATGCAACAATGAATAATATATTTTTACACATGAAACAAATGCAAAGTTTTATATGCGACTATATCACCATAATACTATGGTGAGACGAAAGACCAAATTATAAAGATCAATTCCATCGAGAATGCGAAGCTGATTACGGATCTGAAGCAACTCACATATCTTGGATGCCTCTAAAAATTTATTATATATATTGTTAAACTGGTTTTACCTAACTATTTGACTTATGTTCCAACATAGTGTATCTAATCAAGTATGTAAAGTAAATAATGCACGAGACACACAATTTGGTTACACAATTCGGTGAAATCCACCTACGTCTGCGAGGTCTGGCCCAATTCAGAATAAATTCACTAATCAGAGATATAGTAGAAAGTACACCATGCAACTATACTTATATTCTAATTATAAATGTGTGGATTTTGGCTCTTGCAAAGCTCTCGGCAGAATGTAATCTGAAGTACATATTTTCTCAATTAAATTCACACGTCTTGCAACCGTTAATGTCCTCTATTTATAGTCGACCATATGCAGATCAGAATGCTCCATAATTATCTTCATAATATTCCTATTTCTTTAACTGCTTCTGAAGCATATCAAAATCCAATAAATAAAGGAATTTTCCTTATCTCAAATATCTCATAATATTCCTTAATAACCAATTCCATAATTATAGGAATTTTCCATAAAACAATTATACTTCCATACGGCTAAATCAAATATTCCTAAATCTCCAAGTTTCCATAAATTAGTTTCGCCGCAATATTCTAGTCTCCCAAACAGAACTTCCGCAGTATGTTCCAACATGAAACGTTTCTTCTTCTTTAACACCAGTTCACAAATGCCAACACAATAATCCATGAGATGCACATGATTATATATGTGTGTGTATGTATATATACCCGTTTAAGCAATAATTGTATTTAATTTTGTTGATTACCTTCTAAGATTATGGTTGGTTTTGTGTTCAGACTATGAATTGAATGTGACTGAACATTGGTGATGGTGAATTAGAGACCACGAACTTTGATAAATATTGTGTTAGGATTAACCATTTTTTGAAGAATGAACTTGATTTCGCGATTGAAAACTTCGGTTGGAAATTGGTTTGTGGGTGATAGGCAATGGATGTCTTGTGTGTAACACCATACTTCTTCAAAAGTGCCTCAATTGTCAGATTGCAAAAATGGGTGCTACGGTCACTAATCAAGTCTCGAGGGACCCCAAACCTAGAGAAGATAATATCTTTCAAGAAAGCTGCAACCACTTTAGAATCATAAGTCCTAGTGGGTTTTGCTTCAACCCACTTTGACACATAATCAATGGCAAGAAGAATATATGTAAAGCCAAAAGAGTTAGGGAACGGTCTCAAAAATTCAATGCCCCCAACATCAAAGATTTCACAATACAAAATAGGTTTTTGCGGCATTTCATTCCTAGAGGAAATATTTCCTACTCTCTAACACTCATCACAAGCTTTGAAAAAAAGGTATGCATGTTTATTCAACGTAGACCAATATCGTAGGATGATAAGGTTGAACATTTTTACCACCTTGTGCATTCCCATATCGGAGATTTGGGTGGACTTGGTTAGCCGCATTGTAAGGCCGATTTTGGTAGCCTTGGCCTCCTTTGTGGCCTTGATATCCGTGATACCCTTGATTTTGGTATCCTTGGCCACCTTTATATAACATGACACTCACCTCCTCCACATAATCATCTTGCAAAGTAGGACATGCGTCCGTAGGATGCGGAGAAGAACAAATCTCGCAAGATTTCACATGGTTTTGCTCCGGATTGTTTCATTAAAGTCTTGACCATTTAAGTGAGGGCCGAGACTTGGTCTTCAAGATTTCCATGGTTGGAAGAATCACTTGCATTGTTGGGATTTTGTCTTCTAAAATTGGCTCTCGAGCTAAAATTTCTCGACTCTTCGGCAAGCTCCTCGTAGAGCTCGATAGCTTTCCTGGAGGGCTTGTTCCTAAGAGAACCATTACAAGTTCCCTTCACTAACCATTGATCTTAATCAAGAAGACCATTATAGAAATAGTAGACCAAATCCTCATCCGAGTAGCTATGATATGGACAACTAGCAAGAAGTTTCTTGAACCTCTCCCAATAGTCATAGAATGATTCCTAGTGCCATTGGATGATGTTTCTTATGTCCTTCTTCAAGATGGAGGATTTTAAAGCCAGGAAGTATTTTGAGAGAAACTTCCTCTTCAACTCAATCCATGAGGTGATGCTCCCTGGTGGAAGATAATGGAGGCAATCCCTTGCGGCATCTCGCAATGAGAACGGAAAGTTCTTCAACATGTTTAACTCCTCATTCACTCCCTCGGGAAGCATCCCACTACTAACCATATAAAAGTCAAGGATGTGTTTGTTGGGATCTTCCCCTTGCCTACCAAGAAAGGACGGTAGTAAGTATATCAATCCGGACTTCAACTCAAAATGGCCATTATCTCCAACCGCCGGATATGTGATACACATCATTTGGTGCTCCAGATTGGGAGCCATAACCTCCCGCAATGGAATTTGTCTCATCGGGATGTTCCACCCATGATTGTGAGGGTGTTGAGGTCCTCCTCTCGGAATTTCCTCTTCATGTTCCTCGTGATGATCCATAGAGGTTGTTGCTTCCATAAATCGTCACTAGGAGGGTTGTTATTCACACTTTCTCCTAAACCTTTTCAAATTCAACTCTACCTCGGGGTCGTAGTGTAGGGGTTCTTGTGAAGAGGATCGAGTACGAACCACACACCAAGAACTCAAACAATACGTCTCCAAGATAAACAAAGATCAAATAAAAACCAAATAAAAGTAAACTAACAAATATTCACAACTAGCACATACTCACACATAATATGCTCAAACACTTAAAAATAAACGCCTTTTCCCCGGAAATGGCACCAAACTTTGGGAGGTCATCATCGTACCTCTCAAAGATACAATTTTTAAACCCTAAATGGTTACTAAATACAATTAAGTAGATAATGGCAAATCGGGGTTGTCCACAAAGAAGAGGGATTTCCCAAATGGTTTTCACATATAACGGTAAATACAACGTTAGACATAAACTTATTCATATATATAAAAGCTTGCAAAGGGAGGGGGGGGGGGGGGTTAGGTTGGTTTTTCTAAGTTGTCAATTTAAAGGCAAGTTAACGATCAAGTAACGTAAATCTTCTAAATAAGAAAAAAAATTATAAGAGGAGTTTAAACACAAGTTGTGGGACCTTGGGCGTAATTGATTTCTACTTCCAAACCCCTTATCTATCATTGAACATACAACCTATTCAATACATTTACTACTTGTTGTGAAGATAAATCTTATATCCTTCTTTGATAGTAGTTTACAAGAGTGAATTCGACATCTCTCGCTAAACCTCACTAATGACTCCCTTAGTCAATCAACGCCTAAAAGTATTTCATTAGTGGCATTAAACACGAAGAATCAACAAGCTTGGTAACGCTTATAAACACTACACCGTGTCTAATCATTGAACCAATTTACGCATTTACACATGATTAGTCAAGAATGTTCAACATTCATAAACTTCTCCTATTTGCTACACAAAACAAACATGATAAAGAATTTGACATTATCATATTTATCTAGCATTCATCAAATTATCAATCATATTATAAGCTCTAATTCATGCCTTTGAATTTCATATCAAAAGAAGGGAGAATTAGTTACTTTCTCCAAACCCTAACAAGCAATTCATATATTCAAACTTCCAACACCATTAATGTATTCAACAACCAAATTCAAGCACAATAAATAGAAAATAGAAAAGCATTAAATAGCTTACATAAAGTTCTCAAGACATGGGCTTAGAAGCCTTAATCAATTGCTCCCAAGACTAAGTTTAGCTAATAGAATCCATACTAAACAACAATAGAAATTCAAACATAAATTAAAGATGAAAGAAATATGAAAATGGTGGAAATAGGGTTTATGGTTGTAGAATAGGGGGAGAAAAGTTGCTGGAATAAGGAGAAGATAAGACAGTATTTATAGTACAAAAGGTCCTAAAAGAATATTTGAACAGTTGGTCGTCGTGACTCGCGGCACATGCGTTGTGACTCGCAACAGGAAGAGTAAACTACCTTCACATGTTGTCTTCTTTTTGTCTAAGTGTCGTTATCTCCCGTTCCCTTCTTCGGGTCTTCAAGATCTTCATTGTCTTCAAAATGTAGTCTCCATGGTCTTCAAATCTTCCAATCATTACCGCATCTCACAAATCCGTATTAAAAGGAATAGAACGCTAAAGTCGCTCCTAACTCTAGTAATAGAATTTCAAGGTAAAATGGAAAATCCAAAGCACAAAAGCATACCAAAAAGATCCCAAAATCATCGTATAATATTGTTGGGCTGGCTTCGACGGAGTGATTTTGCTCAATGCAGCGACGAGAGTGAAACAGGGGACGATGATGAGTAGAAATGGTCGAAAAACACCATAGATCAGGAAATATATTTTGGGATTCTGAGGCACTGAATTGTACCAACACTGTACCAAACCTACAGAAGGCAAAGGTACCAAATCCCAATATGTGGAAAAACTCCAGATTCCGGCCACTAACTTCGGCGGCGGCGGTGGTGGCGGCGGAGCGGTGGAGCAAGGACAATGGTGGTGGCGGAGATGAAGAAGAGGGACGTAGGGGTAATTTTATCATTAATTTTTAGTTTTAAGACCATGGTATTTTATTCCTTTTAGGTTTGTTCAATACCGAAAAATACTAAGTTGTTAGAATAAATCAGTTAGATGATTAGATTTGGTTTTATCTTGTTTAGAGTTATACTTGGACTAGTCTACTTTTATGTCTTGTACTATATTTATTCTTCTGATCATCAATAATAATCATTATGGGAAATCACTCTTTTATGGTATTAGAGCTCAATGTTGGCCCATAACCCCTTTAATCCACGTTTGTGCGATGATTAATACCGTTGCATGTGAGGGGGCGTGTTAGAGTCCCACATCGGTGGTTGACAGAGTTATTACTCAATATATAAGATCATGGGTCACCCTTACATAGTACCAATTGGTTTTATGATAGGAGCCGATGATTCTATTTATTCTTTAGATCATCAATAATAATCATTACAGGAAATCACTCTTTCATAAGTCAACGTCGGAATAGTGCAAAAATGTTATATTGGCACATTAGTTGAAAAACTTAGGGTTAGAATCACACTTTCTGATTTTACATTGTTAGATTGACAATGTCAAAAATAATATAATGCTATAAGGCTCCCTAAAAGTGAAAGCTTATATCTCCCACCTTATGCATCTTCGAAAGGGTTTGTTAGATGACAGTTCAGCGATTGTTATCTATTTTAGTGCATTTCACACACGTGTTTCTCCATCAGAAGTTCCCTCGAAAATAAAGTTAGGTTAAAAATCGAACAGATCGAAAATAGAATAATCTAATTTTTAATAACCCAAATTAAATTTAAAATATGGTGTTTGGATAATTAAATTGAGTAAACCGAATCTTGAGTTTGGTTTTTTGTTTGGTTTTGGAAAGTGAAACTCAGTCCGAAACTCAACCCAAACCCCGAATTGTAATTAAAAAATTATAAATTGAATTATATAAGTTTAAAAGTTTAAAATAAAACTAAGTAATTTATATTAATATAAACTTCATTGAATTGAATTGAAGATTGTGAAAGTTTTGAAGATAAATTCAAAATAAACTATTGATCGTTGATGTTGAATGTAAAGTTGAATTTGTATACTTGTTGGATTTTATTTTGAAGACTTGATTTTAATGATGTAGAAATTAAATTATATATTTTTACAGATTATTATACTAAGTTACACATTTTAAGGAATTTTTTAAAATTGTCTTCAAAAATTCTGTTTAAATAGTTTCAATTCAGTTAATTCAAACCGAAACCAAATTTTGATTCGGTTAAGATAATTTAGTTTTCCGGGTTGTTCGGGTCTTTTATTATTTTTTATTTTTCAGGAGTCGGTCCGAGTAATCTAAATCGAATAAATCAAACATTGAATAAACTGATTCTGATGATGCTTTTCTCTGAGCATAAATGGGAACCTAACGGAAGGGCCGTTGGGACTGCACTTCTTTTCCGCGCGCAGATCATCCCCGGATTGATTTGCAGCGATGGGCTGCCTTTCAGCAAGAATTACTGCTAGGATGATCACGAGTATAGAGGTCAATTAATCTCAATAACCATTGGAACTCATTAAATATAAGGTAATGGGATGTGAAATTCCCATTATTTTCTAGTTTGGGATTATGATCAAATGAGTTTTATAGCATTGGGTTACAAAGAGAAATGAGATTGGGATCCCAATCTTCCCATATACTTATTTAAAATTGGGTAATTATGGGTACCCAATTAATACCC